>ML842848.1:0-13257 GCA_009831015.1 Picea engelmannii
AGGGTCCCATGGATAATTGTGGACCATAATGCTGAAGAAGACTGAAGAACCAAAGTCCCCTGTAGAAAGGAAATCCACCATGTTGAAGTAGTCCAACCACCATTGTAAGCCCGGGTCCCATGTCCAAGTGCTCATGTGAACTCGCCGTAGAAGAATTTGGAACCCAATAACCAACTCCAATTGATGCTCCAAATACTGACACCTATCATGTGGATCCAAATAAGAAGATCCATCCACATAGTGGAAAAGGGTCGTAGCAGAATCTAGAAGGAATAATACCACTGTAGAATATGCACACTGAACGTTGGTAACTAGCTCTTGATGTGGGACCTTTATGTTCTCTACAGAAGGTGGAGTAGAGTCATCATATAAAATATGGAAGTGGTTGTCATCCAAGAAATGACAACTATCCATATACCAATCAGCACAATCATCCTCAAAATCATACCAAGCATATATTTCTTGATTATATTCATACCTGATGCTCTCCATAAGAAATCTCTCCTGTATGTTATTCAATGAATCTTGAATACTACGAAAACTATCATTGAGGCCATCTGTGATACTATTTGTGAGGTTTTATGTGAGGCGATGTGCCAATGCATCCAATCTGTCATCCAATTGGGCTTTGAATGATTCAAGAATTTCTTTCAAGGTTTGATACGAAATAGCCATCTGAGCACCCTATGAACTCTTCGGTCCTTTGAACTCTTACACTCTCTATATCTATCCCCCCTCTCTTTTCCACTCTATCCCTCCCTCCATCTATACCCCCATCTCTCTCCCACCTCTCTCTCTATCTACTCATTTTCAGTCTCACTCTCTTTCTACCCCCCTCTTTTTCTCTCTTTGTATCCTTCTCACACTCTCCCTATACCCCCCTCACCCCTCTCTCTACCGCCACTCCCTCCCTCTCTCTTTCCTACATATATCCCTATCTTCCCTTCTCTCTACCCCACTCCACTCCCTCTCTCTCTTTACCTATCTCTACATTCCTTCCCTCCCTCTCCAAACTTGCTCTCACTCTCTCTCTCTACCATCTCTCTCCCTCTCCCTCTCTCTCCCTCTCACTCTCTCACACATACACACATAGTCACACTCTCTCTCTACACCCTCTCTGCATATTCCTCTCTCTCCCTCTCACACTCTCACACATTCTCTCTGTACCCCCCTCTTTGCCTTCCTCTCTCTCTTTCTCTCACACTCTCATGCTTTCTCTCTCTACCCCCCTTTTTTCCTTCCTCTCTCTCTCTCTCTCGCACTCTCTCACACTCTCTCACACACTAGAAATTTTGGTACATGGAAATTCAATACATGGCCTTGACCTAGACATGGAAAGACATATACCTAGACCTAGATGAAGACATGGAGAAGCGTAGACATAGAAAGGTATCGAATGACCTAGACCGTGACCTAGACCTATACCATGGCCATGTGTTGTAGGATAATTACACCCTACAAGAGTTACCTCCCTTAGGCTCTCCCTATACCTAAGACATAATAGAGATACAAATGATGGACCTTCCTAGATATAAATAATACATGGAAACGATGTATACGTGAATGGGATGGAAAGGATTACCTTGTCACCTGATGGTTATCCCTATACGCTCCTTTATTGTTTTCTTTCTCGAAGATGTCCTTCGCTCTTGTCAATGTGAATATGCACACATGAAGACACAAACACACTCCTTTCAAAAGATCAAATATATCATGTATAGATTTATTATAGATCTAATGGTATACTATGAAAATCCTAATTCTGTCCAAATATTATGATAATCATATAGAATCAAATAAGGGGGAATTTGTTGGATTACTGAGAGGGGGGTGAATGAGGAATAGAGAAATTTAATCCTTTTTAACCATAAAATGAAAGTGTTATATCAATGCATCATAATCATCCAATAGTTTTAGAGTAAATAAGCAATGAACAAATGAGAAATCATACACATACACAATACGATAGTGATTTTACGTGGAAACCCAAAGTGGAAGAAAAACATGGAGTGATTTTTATTAAATGTATTTAAGAATTACATTCATTGGAAGAACCAAATTCCTTTGTTTTCCATCTGCAACTGGAAGGAGGCTCCAACCCCCTAGCTTCTCAGGATACAACTCCTAGTTCTCTGGATACAACCATAAAGAGGCTACAACCCCCTATGTTCTCCTTATACAACTGAAATGTGCTACAACTTCATGTCCTTTCCCCGTCCAACCACCCTGTCGTAGAAGTAGAATGATGGAACCACTGTCACACTATCATTGTGAGATATACTTCTGTAAACCTGTACGAATCAACCTGCACCACAAAACATGTAAAAACCTGTACCAAACAAACTGTAATAAACATATACCATAAAAATGTGCATAAACCATGCACCAACATGTACCTCAACTTGTACCAAACAACCTGTAATCAACTTGTACCATAAACAAGTGCATCAACCATGCACCAACCTGTACCTCAACCTATACCATAAACGAGTGCATAAACCATACACCAAATAGGTATCAATCATGCACCAAATACACATAAAATATGGATCATCAATATGTACCAACATCATCAACTATACACCTCATGTGTGTGCCAACTCATCAACTACTTGTCTCAGCCATGTACCCAACATGTACCTCAACCAAAATCCCTGATCAATTTCATCATCCAAATATGATTTGTAACTTTGTAATAAGCCTCATGTATATGATAACATACCTGCAAAACTCCCTTAACTTTAACAACAAGAGACTATCATTTTCATCAAACTTTACTTTAGTCTCAAATGACTAATTTTGGATTAGTCAACAACCCTAAATTGAAATAAGAATAATTATGTATCTATAATGAACGAAGGCATGAAAATATTACACAATGTTCTTAAGTGTATTTTATGCAATTCCTCAAAGTTTCACTACTTGGAATCTCTCAGAAAAGGCATTATAGCAAAAATGGCATACCTTGTTGAATTTTGGCTTATTCTAGCGACATAACTTGTAGAGTGTTCCCCACATGAAATATGCGTTGCATGGATATGAAAATGGTACAAAACATTATACATACTATACTCTAACCAATACATTTGGTCTTAGTGAATTTGGATCTATTATGAGGAATTTATGAAGTGTTTAAATGAAACACTTGTTTTACACTAGTTTCAAGACTAGCCACAAACCCTATTTTCCATGGATTCTAACTCCAAAAATACAAAGATCCACAAGCTCAAATTTTTATCACAGCTACTTGGATATGTTTCCTCAACGGTATCCATAGTTCGCAATCTGAATCATTCTATAAAAAATGTTATTGCAAAAATGCTAAGATGACATACCTTAGAAAGCATCATCAAAAGAATTTATCCTCCCTTGAATTTTGGCCTTCGTTACTTCACCTTCCCTATGAAATTCGCCTTAGATATCCTTTGGTTACCTCAATCACTTGTAGATATTCAATATTCTCAAGTTTCATTAAAATGGGATACCCTTGCCTCTTATTTATACTTTTATGTAGCTTCCTCAAGGGGTTACCTTCTAACCATCTTAAACCACTTTCCTTATTTTAGGGCTAACCCACTTCTAACCACTTGTCCACTTTGTAATTTATCCATTAACTTTATTATTTAAATAATTTATTTTGTATCCAATTTGAATTATAGTACACTCATTGCTTCACTTTATTTTTTTAATAATTTCTTCTTTGCAACCACTTTGACCTTTTGGTGCTTCTACATGACTCATGAGGGTTCTCCAACATTCCACATACCACCAGAAATGGCATGAAATGTACTATTCATCTAGAATAGTCTTACCTTCAAATATATTAAAACTCATACCATTATATATCAAACAAACTTGGGTCCATTACCCAAACCTTTGTGCTACCAAAATTCGTGACCAAACTTTCTTCAAGTGTTGACATCAATGACAACCAACCCAATAATCAACAATCTTCCCATTTGGCATTGATGGAAACAATCTGATGCAATATTGAATTCATATCACTCATGCTCCCCCTATGACCATCTCTCCCCCTAGAACCATGCGTCTTTTCTCTTTCTCCAAGAATTTACCTTTGCATTTGATAAATCTCTCCCCCTTTGTAATCATTGGAAAAGGTATATTTCCATCCGAGGCTGCTCCCCATGACTGAACTCTTCTTGAAATGGATCTCCCAACATGAGATGTCCTCTTTATGGTGCTTCCTCATGTAAATATAACACATATAACATAAGCATTCAAAAGAATTCATTTTGGATTACAAATTACTCCGAGTGTTTGGAGAAGATACTCAAAGGCTTCCTATGGAAATGGTTTTGTAAATATGTCTACCACTTGTTCTTTTGTACTGACATATTCAAATCTTATGTTCTTCTCTGCAACTTGTTACTGTAGAAAGTGATACTTCATTGGAATATGCTTCGTCTTGGAGTGCATCACCTGGTTCTTTGAGATATTGATGGTCCTTGTATTAAACAATAGTTTTAAACGTCGTGCAAGTTGGGACCCCACAATCATCCCTGATCACTAATATAATCTGGGACCAATCTCAAGTGATGGATCAAGTTGAGTGGAAGGATAATATAAGAAAGGAAAAAGGGTTGAGATCTCGAATAACTAAATTCCCGATAGCCTTTGGATCACTTTAAAGTGGAAGGATAGGATAATCAAAGAAGAAGAGCCATTGGATTTAAACCAGGGCAAAGAAACATCGCAGACAGATCGAGCCATCGATCTAAGATCATGACCAATGAACAACATTCATTTCGTGTTAAAATTCTTGAGGAGGTTAGGCTTCGGGGAATATCACTTTGGAAGAATTGTGAAGTGGAGAAATCGAATTAACCAAAGTCTCGAAGGTCGAAGTTCCGAAGTCACTCTCAGCCGACGATATAAGATACATTTCGGAAGGTATCCTGACTATTAGATCAAGGAGAATAATATGTGCCACATCGAGAGATCTATGTCAACAAACCATGTCAGCAAGGGCACATGGAACAGTCAGATAATGACAAGTGTGAAGATGAAATTGACATTTGAGGTACGTGTAAATCATGAATTTGAGTGACATGTAGCAGCCACTCGACCTGTGCCATGTCAACAAGTGACATCAACAAGTTACGTCACTCTAGGAGTTTTACTTTGGGAGTTTCACCACTAGTAAATGATCTAAGTCCCGAAGTCCCAAAGTGGACATGACTCATATGATCTGAAGAACACTTCGAGAGAGTTCTCAACCGTTGATCAAGTACAATGGAAGGATAGTGTAAGTGGAAGTGTTAACCAACAACAAGCGGTATCCACCATTTTATGACTTATTCAGTAGGTGATCACTACGGAGGAAAATGGAGAAGTGATTATTCGAACCCTCGAAGTCTCGAAGTAAATGAGAACCATCCATCTAATCAGGATATTAAAACGTGACCCTTGATTCTAATAAGTGATCAAGAACATGCTTGGCCTAACTCCTGGTCACCACCTGTGGTCATATGGAATAGGAGAAGTAAAGTAAAAATATTATACATTGCTTAAATCGATAAGCCCATGGTTTTGCATTGTCGGTCATATGTAATGGTTTGAAGGAAGCACCTCAACAGAACTGTATTTTTGTAGTAGTTGCAGTGATTATGGTTAAGTTAAATGAAGAGGTGCGATGGTCCAAACGAAAGGACACAATGTGTTATAACTCATGTTGTTTTGAAGATTATATAAATGAGAAAGAGTGGTGAGAAGAAAGTGTCTCTACAGTCTGAATCAGAAGATTTATTAAATCACAGAAGAAGAGAGAGAAGCAGTTAGATATGATACAAAAATTTTCCAGATTCAGAAATTAAGTGTGGTTTGGTGGTGTAAGGGCATGTTGGAGCCTACAGGGGAGTAGGTGCTTCCTTTTCAGTTGAAGCCAACTAAACAGGGGATTGAAGCCTCCTTCCAGTTGGTTTTGGTGAACAAGGGTGTGGGTGCATCTTGATCAGTTGGTGTTGATATAAGAGGAAGAACATATTCCTTCTATGTAACATGTAAAACAAAAAAATTTCAGTTAATAGAAAATTGTTTGTGGTTTTCCCAATTGGGTTCCATGATAAAATATTGTGTTAATATTTTATTTGCATTAACAAAATAAAAATTGATAAAATTATTGTGTCACTGATTCAGTGCCCCCCCTCTTAGTGATAGGGTCTAATCCTTCAATTGGTATCAGAACAGGTCTCTTCACAAAATGTTAAATCACTTGAAGAGAATTATAGATTAGAATGGATCAATAGTTGAATATGTCATAAAAAATACCCCTATTTGATGGTGAATACTGTGTCTTCTGGAGTGTTAGAATTAAAAGCTATCTGATTTCCATTGGAATGGAAGTATGGAAATTAGTTGAAAATGGATAAGATGTTCTAAATGCCACTGTCGTAGAAGCAGAAGAAAATAATTTTTTTTGGGAACATGAAAAGGCTTTAAACACACTACAAGCTAGATTGAGTAACAAAATCCTTGCTAAAGTACTAAACTGTAATAATGCAAAACAACTATGGGATAAATTGGAAACTATATATGCAAGAAATTCCAAGGTAAAGAGGGAAAAAATCTAGACTCTAAAAGTAAAATATGAAGGTCTAAAAATGAAGGATGAAGAAAATATCTCAGAGTACTTCGAAAGATTTGATAATATTGTTAATGCAATCTGAGGTTTGGGAGTAGAAGTGTCAGACAATGAGCTAGTTGAAAAAATACTAGGAACACTACCTATTCTATACAATCCTAAAGTGTCCACTCTTGAAGATCGATAAAATATAGATAAACTCACCATGGATGAATTGTATGGAATCCTAACATCCTATGAGTTAATTTAGGTCATGAGAACCTCCCACAAGGAGAGGTATCCTTCAAGGTGTTCAAGAAAACAAAAAATCAGAAGAAAAAACCTCAATCCATCCATCATGAAGAATTTGATGTAGAAGAATCCAATGTTATTAAAGAACTTCAGAAAGGATTAGGGAAGTACAAAGGCAAGTTGCCTTTCAAATTTTTTAATTGTGGAAAGGTTGGCCACTTTACATCAAAGTGTCCCTATCCCAAGGAGGACCCTGAAAATGAAGAAGACAAAAATAAACAATACAAGAAGAAGGAAAAACCCAACTACAAAAAAGGCTTTTACAAAGGGAAGACAAATTTTTACTCAAAAGAAAAAAACAATAGTTCATAAGAATCCACTGACAGTGATGATGATGAAGTCATTTTTCTAGGTATTGAAGAACCTAATAAGATAGGAGAAATTAAGCATGAGGAAGAGTCATAATTTGAAGTAGAGGTTAATATGGAAGGAGAACTTCTCAATGCCTTGGACGAACTAAGAAGATACAAAACCAGATATAGACAGCTGAAACGTTTTGTAGTTGAACAAAAAGAAAAACATGAACATAAAGAAAAAGAGATGGATAAACTCATGAGCAACCTGAAAAACCAAATCCTAGAAGCAAACAGGATGGAAGAAAGTCTGGAAAATTATCTTAAAGAAAAACAAATAACCTGTGAAAGAATGGAGGAAGAAATAGTTCACCTACGAAAAGAACTTGATGGAAGACTCATCCAAACAAGATATGAAAATAGCTCTAAAGCATTAGATAAGATTATCACCACACAAAGGGATTCAAGTAATAAAAATGGAATAGGTTATTCTCAAGAAGAAAACCAAGTTAACTCAAAATCTTATGCATTTTCTCTCCCCAGTACATTCAAGAAGAAAGATGAAGAGAAGACAAGTAATGATGAGAACTCCATAGGGCTACTTCCACCCGTCAATAAGGAATGTAAGACAACATCAAAGAAGTTTTTATCAAAATAGGTATCCTCACATTTTCTTTGGTTATTTCTTTGCATTCTCTAATTTCGGACACAAAGCTATGAATTGTAAAGCATATAGAAGGAAAAATTTGAGGGTTAAGAACTATAACCTTAAAGATAAGAAAACAGTAAATCAAGTTAAAAGCATAAAATATAACTCCTTTTCACCTCTACAAGAAGGGGACCTATAATGCTTCAGATGTCATAACTATGGACATAAGGTCAGTAGTTGCAGATTAATGGAAGTCTCAGAAAAACCAAAGTTCATTAGAGACAAAAAGAAGATTTTTAAAGGAAAAACATTGAAAGAGGAATGTCTTATTGCCTTGAAAGCTCAAGATAAAGAAGATCTATGGTATGTTGATAGTGGGTGCTTAAAACATATGACAGGAAACAAGACAAGTTTTTGAAATTAGAGAAACAAAAGGGTATAGTTACATTTGGTGACAATGCTTTAGGTAACATACTTGGGAAAGGCACAATGAGTTTGGGAAAAGACAAAGCCAAGGATGTTTTTCTTGTTGAAAAACTAAAACCTATCTTATTAAGTGTCAGCCAAACTTGTGATCATGGGCACATTTCATCTTTGATTCCCATAAATATGAGACTGGGAGAGAGGAGTCAGGAAAATTGGTTGGTACTTCTCCTAGAACTCCTGAGAATGTACATATACTAAATACAAAATTGAATGAGGAGTGTCAAATAAATTTAGTAGATGAAAGTTGGCTATCGAATAAAAGGTTGGGGCACATCAAATTTGACAATTTAGTGAAAGTTAGCAATCTTGGGGCATTAAGAAATCTTCCAAAAATCATAAATCCCTTAAATGCGATGTGTAGACACTGTCAATTAGAGAAGCAAACTAGAATAAGGTTCAAAAGAAAATAATATTCAACCTTAAAACCTTTAGATTTTGTTCACACAAACCTCTGTGGACCTACAAGGACCAAGAGTTTGCAAGGAGAGTCCTACTTTACATTGTTCATTAATGATTTTACTAGAATGGGTTGGATATGCTTTATGAAGGAAAACTCAAAAGAACTTAACAAATTTAAATCCTTTAAGATCCCTGTTGCAAATGAAAAAGAAACAAAAATCAAATGTCTTAGATCAGAAAATGGTGGTGAGTTCACCTCAAAAGAATTTAATCTCTTCTGTGAAACCCATGGAATAAAAAGACAATTCTTTGCTACCAGGACACCTCAGCAAAATGGGATTGCTGAGGGAAGGAATAGAACAATTAAGGAGGTTGCAAGGACTATTCTCAATGAAGAAAAAATGTCTGATGGATATTGGAGGGTAGTTGTAATCACAACAATATACATATTAAATAGAGGTCAGCTCAGGATTAATAGTAATAAGACTCCTTATGAACTATGGTTTGGAAGATATCCTTCGGTAAAATACTTCAAGGTCTTTGGAAGTAAGTGCTACATCAAAAGGGTTGATTAGAATCTCGAAAAATTTGATGCTAGATATGATGAAGGTATCTTTCTTGGATATGCATCTACCAAGAAAGCATATATATGCTACAATGTTATATTACATAAGATTGTTGAGAGTGCATATGTCAAGGTGGATGATTTAAAAATGATAAGAATAAAAAATCAAGAGACTATACTTGACAGTGAAGATGAAGATGATGATGAGTATGTTGGTACAAAAGAAGAAGAAGTAGAAGAAAATAAAAATGAAAGGGAAGAAGATGATATGGATACTACTAAAGATGAAGAAGATATTCAGGAAGAAGAGATAAGAGAAGAATCTCCAAGAAGAGACACAAAGACACCCTCAAGAATGACTCAAAAGAATCATCCTGAAGAACTGATTATTGGAAATAAAAGCGATGGAGTGCACACAGGAAGACATCTGTTGTATCAGAAAAAAATAACACTTTTGTCACAAATTGAGCCTAGATCAATCAAAGAGGCATGTAAATATGAAAATTGGGTCAATTCTATGAATGAAGAATTGGACCAGATTGAAAAAAATAAAACTTGGGAACTAGTTAAAAGACCAAAAAATAAAATTGTCATTCGAACTAAATGGTTGTATAAAAACAAAATGAATGAGAATGGAAAACTAATCAGGAAAAAAGACATATTGGTATGTAATGGGTATGCTCAGGTTGAAGAAGTAGACTATGAAGAAACCTTTGCACCTATGTCCAGATTAGAGGCAATTAGGACGTTCTTAGATTTCTCCAGCTACAAAAAATTTAAAGTGTACCAAATGGATGTCAAGTCAGCCTTTCTCAATGGAAACTTAGAAGAGGAAGTCTATATTGAGAAACTAGAAGGATTCCAATTAACTAACAAAGGAGACTATATTTTTTAAATAAATAAAGCACTCTATGGGATTAAACAAGCACCCAGAGCATGGTATGCAAGGTTAGATTCTTATTTACAAAAAAAAGGCCTCAAAAGAGGATCAACAGACAACAATGTTTATTGTAAAATTGTTGGTAATAACGTGATTATTGTGGAATTATATGTTGATGATGAAACAAAAAGTAAGGACTTTGGTAGGAGGATGCAACAAGAATTTGAAATGTCCTTACTTGGTGAACTGAATTTCTTTCTTGGATTACAAATAATACAGTCCAATAGAGGATTCTTTATCCATCATTCCAAGTATGTTAAAGATATGCTTAAGAAATTTCAGTTAGAGGATTGCAAACCTGTTATTACACCTATGAGAGTTGGATGCAAACTAAGTAACGAAGATGAGTCCAAAGTTGTAGATCCAAAACACTACAGATCAACGATTGGGAGTTTACTCTATGTAACAGCTTCTAGACCTAATGTCAAGCAAGTTTTTGGGATGGTGGCTAGATTCCAAGTAGTACCAAAAGAGAGCCATGTTCAAGATGTGAAAAGAATCTTTAGGTATTTGAAAGGAACCATAGGTCTTGGTTTCTAGTACCCTAGAAAGGATTCAATTACTTTAAAATCCTATTCGTATGCATATTGGGTAGGTTGTTTAGATGAAAGAAAAAGTACAAGTGAAGGAGCATTCATTTTGGGAGAATGATTGGTAGCTTGGATAAGCAAGAAATAGTCCTCAATTTCTCTGTCAAGAACTGAAGTTGAGTATATTGCAGCAACAGAACGTCGCACACAAGTGGAATGGATGAAACAAAAATTAGAAGTCTCAAAATAATATTTGAAGAACCTACCACTATCTACTGTGATAATACAAGTGTTATAAGTCTCTCCAAGAACCCTATCTAGCACTCCAAATTTAAACATATTCCCATAAAATACCACTATCTAAGAGATTAGGCTGAAAAATAAGAACATTAAATTGGAATATGTCCCAACACAATAACAAGTGGCAGACATTTTCAAAAAACCCTTAAGCAAAGATGTATTTGAATATCTTAGGAAAATATTGGGAGTGATACCTATTTCAATCTAATCTCTCAAGAAAATAATGCATCAATTGGCACCAATCAGGGGGAGAAAACAATCAAAGTCAAAATGAGGTATTCAATTATGACAAGAAAAGTATGATTGCAAGAGGAGTTACCCGAGTTCAGATTCTGGTCATAAGTATACAGACAGATAGAGCTTTACCATTGGGGAAGAAACCAATTTTCCATTGATGTCAAAGGGAGAGAGTAACTCCAGAGGAGAGAAGCATCATCCTAGTGGGAGATTGTGGATGAATTTGGTGTGTTTCCATCAATGACAAAGAGGGAGATTGTTGGACATAGTGTCATTAATGTGTTGTCATTGATGTCAAACAGTAGGATAGTATGGATAGATTAAAGTTTAGGAGGGTTAGTGAATGAGGATCAAAGCTCATAAGAGATGATGCGATGAAACTTAGAAGGGAAAGCACATTGTAGAAACATGATAAGATCAAGTTAGGACCATTGGATACGCAAGCACAAGATCAATGGAAGGGATGGATTGCAGAGAGAAAAACGTGAATTAAAAAACATGTTATTCCCAATCCCGCAATCAGTCTAGACCGTCAAATTACAAGAGAAGGATCATTGGAGGACTAGTCAACAATTAGATCAAATCAAGACCGTTGATATGCAAGCGCCAAATCAACAACAAGGATGGATTGTGGAGAGCGAAAGGAGAATTAAACAACATGTTATTTCCAATCCCACAATTATTCTATACTATGAGATCTTATAGATTCAAAGATCAACGACTATGGTTGATCCACCAAACAATTGGATTAAGTCATGACCATCGGATATGAAAGTGAAAATCAAGGGCATGGATTGATTGTGGAATGTGAAGGGAGAACTAAATAACACGCTAATTCCAATCCCACAATTATTCTAGACCGTCGATCATCACCCGCCAAATAGATCTACGTTTGGCATCTATTTCACTACCAATGAGTAGTTTTCCATTGTAGAGCTCGACAATAGTTTTAAACCTCATGCTAGTTGGGACCCCTCACTCACCCCTGATCGTTGATATACTTTGGAACCACTATTGATCGATGCATCAAGTTAAGTGGAAGGATAGTATAAGAAAGTAAAAATGGATGATATCTCGAATACTCGAATTCCTGATAGTTGTTGGATCACTTTAAAGTGGAAGGATAGGATAAGCAAAGAAGAAGAGTTGTTGGATTTAAACCAAGGCAAAGCAGCATCGCAGAGAGGTCAAGCCATCAATATAAGATCATGATAAACAAACAACATTCATTTTGGGTTAAAAGTCCTGAGGAGGTTATGCTTTGGGGAATCTCACTTCGGATGAATTGTGAAGTGGAGAAATCAAATTACTCAAAGTCTCAAAGGCCGAAGTTCTGAATTCAGTCTCAACCGACGATATGATAGACATTTCAGAAGGTATCATGACTATTAGGTCAAGGAGAAGAATATGTGCCACATCAGGAGATCTACGTCAGTAGACCACGTTAACAAGGACACGTGGCACAGTTAGCTAATGACAAGTGTCAAGATGAAATTGACATTTTAGGTATGTGTAAATCACAAATTTGAGTGACACGTGTCATCCATTCATCCCATGCTATGTCAACAAGTGACATCAACAAGTTACGTCATTCCGAGAGTTTTACTTCGGTAGTCTCACCACCAGCAAATGATCTAAGTCCTGAAGTCCCGAAGTGGACATGAGTCGTCTGATCTGAAGAAAACTTCGAGATAATTCTCAAACGTTGATCAAGTACAGTGGAATGATAGTGTAAGTGGAAGTGTTAACCAACAACAAGTGGTATCCACTGTTTTATGACTTATTCAGCAGGTGATCACTACAGAGGAAAATGGAACAACGATTTGTTACAGGTATGAACTAACTGAGAGGGGGGGGTGAATCAGTTAGTGTAGATTATTAACCATTCACTCTCATTTTTCACTTTGAATCATTAATCGTAGTGGCAGTGAGTCTTTACTGTGAAATTCAGAGTTATAAACATAAA
>ML842848.1:13357-33492 GCA_009831015.1 Picea engelmannii
TTCCAGCAGTCGTGTTCCAGCATTCTTGTGCGTGTTGACATCCTTGACTGCTCCATAACCGATTGCCATCAATGACAACCTTAACCATCTGCGTCAGTCTTCTGTTATAGCCATATCTCCAACACGATTATCCGAACCCCCGAAGTCCTGAAGTAAATGAGAATTGTCCATCAAATAAGGATATTAAAATGTGACCGTTGATTATGATAAGTGATCAAGCACATGCTTGGCCTAGCACTTGGTCACCGCCTATATTGGTTATATGGAATAAGATAATTAAAGGAAAAAGATTATACATCGCTTAAGTCGATAGGCCCGTGGTTTTGCGATGTCGGTCATATGTAATGGTTTCAAGGAAGCGCCTCAGTAGAAATCAATTTTTATGGTAGCTGCAGTGATTATGGTTAAGTTAAATGAAGAGGTGTGATGGTCCAAATGAAAGGACACAATGTGTTATAACTCACGTTGTTTTGAAGATTATATAAATGAGAAAGAGTGGTGAGAAGAAAGTGTCTTTGCAGTTTGAATGAAAAGATATATTAAATCATAGAAGCAGAGATAGAAGTAGTGAAGATATGATACTAAAGTTTTCCAGATTCATAAATTAAGGGTCGTTGGGTGGTGTAAGGGTAGGTTGGAGCCTCTAGGGGAGTAGATGTTTCCTTGTCTGTTGAAGCTAACTAAATAGGGGGTTGAAGCCTCCTACGATTTGGTGTTGGTGAACAAGGGTGTGGGTGCATCCTAATCAGTTGGTATTGATCTAAGAGGAAAAACATCTTCCTTCTATGTAACATGTAAAACAAAATTTCGCAGTTAATAGAAAATTGTTTGTGGTTTTCCCAATTGGGTTCCACTATAAAATATTGAGCTAAGATTTTGTTTGCATTAACAAAAGAAAAATTGATAAAATTATTCTGTCACTAATTCACCACCCCCCCCACTCTCAGTGATAGGATCTGATTCTTCAATAGATAAAGATACTAATGATTGTTTATTTCTTAGCCAAGATACTCAACACTCACCAACCTTCAGAGTATTTGGAAGAAAAGATACTTTGAATTAGTATTGCTTAGCCAAGATACTGATGAATCGGTTCTTTCCACATACCACAACGTTTTTCAACCTCATATTGTAACATTTGTATTATTTCCTTCTATTTGAGTAACCAATAAGTACTCCTTTGTCCACACGAGAGTCAAACTTTCTCATTCTTCCATATTCTCTTTTGATGTAGCATTTGCTTCCAAATACTTTGAACTGTTTCAGATTTATTGGTCTTCCTTTCCATAGATAGTAGGGAGTTTTGTCATTGTTGTTTCTGAGAATTAATCCGTTTTGAATGTGAATTGCTATATGCACTACATGTGTCCAAAAAATGTTTGTCAATTTTGAATCCATTACCATTATTCAAGCCATTTCCTGTATTGTCCTATTCTTTCTTTCAATAACTCCATTATGTTGAGGTGTCCTAGCAACAGAGAATTTACCTTTTTATTCCATGCCTACAACAGTAGTCCATAATTTCCTTTCAAGTGAACTCTCCTCCATTATCATATCTCAAACATTTGATTTTAGAATCCATTTCATTTTCAACCATTTCCTTGTAGACCTTGAAGTTTTCAAAATCTTCTGACTTATTCCTAAGAAAGAAAACTGTATTCATTCTTGTACAATCATCAACTATAACATAAATTATTTCTCACCTTTTAAACCCTTTGTTGTAGTTGGTCCAACTAGATCAATATGCACAATTTCCAGTGGTCTTGTGGTTGAATACTCCTTTGATTTGAACTTGGTATTCGTTTTCTTTCCTTGTTGACAATGCTTGCATAAAGTGTGGGTTTGTTTCATGATTTGGGGCATTTCTCTAATTGATCCCTTTTTGTTGACTTTGACAAGGTTATCAAAGTCTATGTGACCCATTCTTTCATGTCATATCCAACTTTCATCTTCCTTTCCTAGAAAACACTTTTCATTTCCAATTTCACTTAATACATATATGTTGCTTGAAGTTGTTGCAGCTATTGCAATCAATTTTCCTAAAATTTCATTTCTTATCTCTCACTTCTATGAATTGAAAGTAATTTTATGACCTTGGTCACACATTTGACTTACACATAGAAGATTATGTTTCATATCTTCTACTAGTAGAAAATTTTCTACCTTGGTATTGTTGTTTCCAATTATGACTGTGCCTTTTCCAATGATTTTAGTCGAATCATCATTTCCAACGAAGACTGATCCATCTCATTCCTTTATTAATGTAAGAAACCTATCTTTATCACTTGTCATGTGTTTTGAACAACCACTCTCAACATATAAACCACATTTCTTATGCTTATATTGTAGAGCGAGTGTGCATTCTTCATTTCTATATTGATTCTTCTTTATTATCCATGTTCTCTTCTAAGGTTCTTGTCTGTGATTGTTCTAGTTTTGTTTTGGTTCTCTAGGAGGGGTTGTCATTCTAAAATTTTTGTCCATGTATCCAAAGTTGTTGCACTTGTATTATTCCACTTTAGTGCTCAATGATTAAAACCTATTGTAGCTCGTTCTCTATGTTTCAATAGGCCTTCTTGGATAACTATTTTGTGTATGACATTCAAAGTTGTTTATGTTCCTCCTATTAGCTCTCTAATTTACAACTTTATGTCCAAAATTATTGCATACATAACATAAACCAAAAATTATAGTTTGATGCCTGGTAGTTGAAGATATTTGAAAGGAGTTATTTTTATGAATCCTTCTTCGTCTTGATGCCTATTTGTTTATGTTGATTGTTGATTCTGAAATCTAAATCTTCTCGCTGGAGGAGTTTCCCTGTAATCTTCCTTGTAGGTATTCCTATCCTCTTTGATTTTTTCTGCACTAAATTTTTGGATATGTTTCTTGTTCTGTTGTTTTGGATCTTGATCCCTTTTCTGTTTGATTGTATCTAATTATGAACATGTCATAATCATGATTTTCACTGCTGATAATGTCATCCAAAACTTTTGAGTTGTTCTAGATATATTTGTTTTGAACATCATTTCTCATTGTGACAATCTTTTCTTCCAAATTTCCAATGATCCTATCTCTTTCTTCTAATTGTTCTTTGAGTTCTTCTTCAATTATTTTATATTACTCTATTTGAACCTTTAGTTTCATGATCATTTGTTCTAGTTCCCGATTTTCTTCTTTCTTGTCTAGTTCTGCTTGTAGCTTCTTGTTTTTCTTCTTTTCTCCTTTTATAAATTCTATGGCACTCAACAATTCTCCTTAGTAGTCAAATTTTGTCTCTTCATATTCTTCCTCGGTGTCTTATTTATCATATTCTTATACTTCCATGAATAGATCTCTTTATGTATCATTGTCACTAACTTCATCTTCATCTGATGAGGAGATGTCTTCTTTGGTGCATAAGATTTTCTTGAAAGATTTCTTTTTGGTTCTTTTTCCTTTACATGTTTCTTTGTTATTTGAGTAATCTTCATCATTCCTCTTATTTTTCTTATGGGGACATTTTTTTAGAAAAATGAGCAATATCATCACAATTAAAACAAATCAATGGAATCTTACCTTTATATATGTCATTGGTTCTCTTGTTCAATCTTCTGACAAGGTTGGCCACTTCATCTTCACCGCCTTCTGAGAAGTCACTGTTGTTGCTATGTTCCTTTTTATTTCCCTTTATCTTTGTGATGCAGGAACATTTTAAGCAGTCAAGTGAGCATGGAGGCGAAAGACGACTGGAAAGTGAAACACACACATTCTCATGTTTTGAAATGTTTTGAAAGTTTAAAGGAGTGGGTGTGAATGTAATAGCTAGAAGGCATACTTCACATTTATATCTTGGAGGTTGTAAACAGATCTTGAGAGATTCACTCTCATCTATAGAATGTAGGGGAATTTATGCATAGTTAATGAAAGTAGGTAGATTTGAAATATAGATTAGACAGTTTAGAAGAGCAGGAGGGAAAACAGATATAGACACCCTCGTCTTTGTATTATGACAATTCATTAGATCATTAAAAGATTAGCATATAACAGAAGGAGAGAGCTAAAGCAGAGAGTTCTAGAGAAAAACCCCATGTACATGAGCTTTGAATTAATATAAGAAGCTTTGAATCAGATTTCATGGTGTTATCATGTTTTCTGTTTATACATGGTGAATGGTATGTTCATGGTTGTTTATTCTCTATGTTGTGCATTTGCTTCAATACTGTGTGTATGTATGATTTCATGTTGAATGTTTGAAGTATGAGAGAGAGAGAGAATGAGTTTCAATTGTTTCTCTTCCTGAGTGAGAGAAGTTCCTACAAGGAGTGCAATGAAACATCCACAAGGAGTGCATTGACAAAGATTCAGAGTTTATCTCTGAAAGCTTAGGAGGGATACCGTTGTTCTCATTCCAGCATAAGATCAAGTGAAGCACAGAAGCCATGCAAGGTGTGTGCAGGCTGGTTAAAAGCTTAGAAATTATCAACCAAGAGGAGAGTAGAAGGACTGATGTTGCAGAAAGTCCACAGAATCGAAAGATCAAATACTTTGGAGTATTTGAAAGTCTGCAGCAAGGAGTGCGAACAGGATTCCTTTTGGAGGTTTGAGTTTGTAACTGAGAGATCAAGAGGGATAATACCTTTGAACACCTCAAAGGGAGATGAGGGTCAAAGTCACCTAGAAGAAGTAAAGTTCATAAGGGAGAACCTTGGTTTGTTTCACGGAAGCTGTCGAGGAGCAACGAGCAGTCAAAATTCTCTGTGGAGGATTCAGGAGATAGCGAGGACCGTAGGATCCAGAGGAGTTGTAGGGTGGTTAAGGTTTGGATGAATCCATTTTTTTGGTGTCAAGATCCAATGTAGACCATTGATTGTGATCTTTTTGAGCCATGAGATCATTTCGGCATTTCAAGGATCCTGACGACAAGAAGTTGAGCCCAGTGGAATGAAAGTTTCGAAGTCACGAGTTGCGGCAAGAATTGTCATGGAGTTTCGGGTTTTCAAAGCGTTAGGAGAATGGTAATCATTGGCTTGTTCAAGTCCTGAAAGACGGAAATCTTGAGTGATAGGTGGAAAGAATCTGTGTCAGAGATAGAGGATGGCGGTAAAGACAGGTGGCGTACTCATCGCCAGGCAGAGTCAAACTTCGTTAATGGTTTCGGGGTTTTGTAGGTTGGAGAGCCGAAAGACTTGCATCAAGATTCATGAAGGAACGAAGTCAGAAACTCTGAATCGGTGAAAAGTCCCATAGGGGAGCCAGTCTTTGCTGAACTCATCGGGGTTCTACATTTCAACATTTTCCAAGACGAGAGATAGGGATTCTTTGTTTCGAGATTCCTGAAATTATGAAACGCGATACGACTGTGGAGGAAGATGCGACCAAACATTTTGGTGAATCGACATTTCAGGTTTCAACAATAGAGGGCCGAGAAAGTCAACACTAGGGCTCACAAAATTGCGAGACCCGAAGTCCTGAATTAGCAAAGGGTGCAACGCTATTGTGGTCAAGGGGATTTGGGTTGGTGCCTGGTGTTTTTTCACACAAGCTCAATTCATAAGGACTTATGGATCGACTCGTGGAAGGTTTTGATAGGGATCCAAAAGAGCCACTTCGGCTCAAGGAGATTTGAATGATCCTGTGAGTGAATCTCGGCCTGCGGGTTGGGGGTCTGCATCAAGTGGTATCAGAGCTCAGAAAGAAGTATTTGCATTCTGTAGCAGAGAACAGGGAAATATTTCTTAGCCATGCCACCGAGAAGAAGAGACGGGCCAGTGGCTATGCCTGATCCAGCAGTGGAAAGAGAAATTTTCGAATTACATGCCAGGCTTGATGCCATGGAGACAACACAGAGGCGCACAGTCGACGCTGCGGATATCAGCAAGGCTGACAATGAAAATGAAGCTGGACATGAAGGAGAAGAAGTTGTAGTTGAAGATGCTGCAGATGAATGCCTATTCAGGTTTGTCGCAAGGATAGGTTCTAGGGAAAAGATGGACATTCCAGTGTATGAGGGAAACCTAGATGTTGAAGATCTTCTAGACTGGATTAGAGCTCTAGATAAATACTTTGATTATGAGGATGTCGAGGAAGATAGAAAAGTCAAACATGTTGTCACTAGACTTAAAGGGCATGCAACACTATGATGGGATGAACTACAGGCTGACAGATGTTGCAAAGGCAAGCATAAAATCGAAAGTTGGGATAGGGTGGTTGCGAAGATGAAATCCAAATTCATACCCAAGGATTATCAAATCACTCTGTTTCGGAGGATGCAGAATTTGAGATAGAAGTTGATGACAGTGAAGGAATACAATGAGGATTTCTACAAGATAAACATCATAGCAGGTCATCGAGAAAGCAATGATGAAAAGGTTGCTAGGTACATGAAGGGTCTGAGATATGACATTCAATATGATATGAGCATGATGATCATTCAAAATGTGGAATATGCTTATCAAATGGCTCTGAAAGCTGAAGAGAAGCTAAGCCGAAAGAAAGGTCAAAGAGGCTGAGGCAGAAGTCAAGAGAGGCAAAACAATTGACCAAGACAAAACTCAGAAACCTAAAACTTAGCATGAGAGAGGAGGAAGCTCATAGAGAGGGTAGTATGATGATAGAAACACTTTTCCTCGAGCTACAGGAAGAGAAAGAGGCTCAGGAGGTGAAGTGAAATGTTTTGTCTGTGGGAAAAATGGGCATAAATCTTATGAGTGTCTAGACAAAAAGAAAGAAGGTGGTGAAACTCACATTACTGAAGCATAAGGACGGAATGTTGAGGCCGAGGATGATGAGGGTGGAAGATCCTTGATGATGAGGAAAGTTCTCTTAACACCAGAGAAGGAGGCAGAGAACCCATCCCAAAAGAACAGTCTGTTTCGAACTGCTTGAAAAACTAAAGACAAGGTATGCAAGGTAATCATGGACAGTGGTAGCACAGATAATCTCATTTATACAGAGATGGTAGAAAAGTTGGAGCTGGAGATTGTTGTACATCCAATCCCATACAGAGTTTCGTGGCTACAAAAGGACATCAGGTAAATGTCACTAAACAATGTTTAGTTGAATTTAAAATATAAGGATATAAGGATGAAATATTGTGTGATGTCATTCCCATGGATGTGTGTCATCTATTGTTGGGTAGACCATGGAAATATGATAGAAATGTGGTTCATGATGGGAGAAGGAACACATACACCCTAGAAAAGAATGGAAGGACTCACATGTTGCTTCCGATTAAGGATAAAGAAGTGAAACCAGAGGTGAGAAACACTATACTTTTCATGGGTGGGAAGGAACTTCTTAATAAGGTTAAGAAGAAGGAACACACACAATTTATTGTGGTCAGGAAGCCTAGAATTGTCTTAACCAGTACAAGAGTGGATGATTTACTAGAGGAAATCCGGGATTTACTGGAAGAGTTCATTGATATAGTAGTGGACGAACTACCTCATTCATTACCACCAATCAGGGGTATAAGACATCACATTCATCTTATACCTGGAGCTAGTTTACCAAACAAAGCAGCGTACAAATTAATGCTATAGGAGAATGAAGAAGTCAAGAGGTAGGTCCAAGACTTAATGGACAAAGGATTGGTTAGGGAAAGATTGATTCCATGTGTTGTTCCTACAGTACTCAGCCCAAAGAAAGATGGAGGTTGGAGGATGTGTACAGACTCAAGAGAGATCAATAAGATCACCATCAGATACAGATTTCCATTGCCAAGGATGGATGATTTGATGGATTGCTTGAGTGGAGCAATATTTTTTTCAAAGATTGATTTGAAAATCGGATATCATCAGATTCGCATGAGAGAAGGTGATGAATGGAAGACAACATTCAAAATGAATGAAGGGTTGTATGAATGGCTTGTCATGCCATTTGGTTTAATGAATGCACCTAGTACTTTCATGAGATTGATGAATGAAGTCTTGAAGGATTTCATAGGGAAATTCGTCATTGTATATCTTGACGATATATTGATTTTCAGCAAGACTGAAGCAGAGCATTTAAAGCATTTAGCTGCAGTGATGAGGAGATTGCAGCAAGAGAAATTGTTGATTAATATGAATAAATCAACATTTATGAGGACAAAACTCATTTATTTGGGTTTTTTTATCTCTACAAATGAGTTGAAGATGGACCTGGAAAAGGTGAACGCAAATAAGAATTGGACATCACCGAAAGGTGTGTTTGAAGTTCGAAGCTTCCATGGTTTAGCTAGTTTCTACATGAAATTCATCCGAAATTTCAGTGGAATTAGTTCACCGATGATGGATACGGTGCAGAAAAGACATAAATATTTTCATTGGACAGAGGAAGTAGAGAAGAGTTTCAATCTGTTGAAGAAGAAGATCATTAAGAAGCCAATTTTGGTTTTTCTAGATTTCATCAAGACATTCCAGGTCAGGTGTGACACAAGTGGATATGCAATTGGAGCGGTCTTGAGCCAAGACGATAGGTCGATCGCATACTTCAGTGAGAAACTGAATGAAGCGAAGGTTAAGTACTCCACATATGAAAAGGAATTATATGCGGTCATACAAGCTCTGAAGAAATGGAGACACTATTTGGTTCCTAAAGAGTTTTTTTTGCACAGTGATAATCATGCTTTACAATTTGTGACTCAACAAGAGAAGTTGAACCAAAAACATGCTAAATGGGTTGAATACATGCAAAATTTTACTTTTTTTAATGAAGCATATTTCTGGAACTACTAACAAAGTTGTTGATGCTTTGAGCAGGAAATGTTTGCTTATGTAGGAATTTAGAGTCAAAAATTTGGGTTTTGATAACCTCAAAGAAATGTACAGAGATGACCCATATTTTAAGGAAGCGTATGGGGTGTTTGAGAATCCAATTCTCAGGGACAGAAGCCAATGGGACGAATACATGATCCAGGATGGATTGTTATTTAGGGGAAATCAACTATGTATTCCAAAATGCTCCATGAGGGAGAATCTGTTGAAAGAAAAGCACAGTGGAGGATTGGTCAGACACTTCGGTCATGATAAGACGTTCTCAAAATTGAATGGCTCATATTTTTGGCTAGGAATGATGACAGATGTTAAGAAATTTGTGGACATATGCAGAATTTGTCAACACACAAAAGGGAAAAGAAAGAACACAGGGTTATACCAACCATTAACCATACCTGAAAGGTCGTGGGACGTAGTGAGCATGGATTTTATATTGGGACTGCCAAGAACAAAAAGAGGATGTGATTTGATCTTTGTGGTAGTAGACAGATTTTCCAAGATGGCACATTTCATACCATGCCAAAAAATCAATGACGCAACTTACATTGCGAACCTTTTTTTCAAGGAAGTCGTCAAACTTCACGACTTGCCAAGGAGTATCGTGTCTAATCGAGATACTAAGTTCGTTGAACATTTCTGGAGGAATTTATGGAAGAAGATGGGGACAAGTTTGTCATTTATCTCAGCATATCATCCTCAAACGGATGGGAAGACAAATTTGTAAACATGACCTTAGGAGATTTGCTAAGGAGCCTAGTGACTGAACACCGTGCAGTCAATGGGATCATATTCTGCCACAGGCAGAATTTGCTTACAATGATTCAATCAACAGAAGCATAGGGCAGAGTCCATTCTAGATTGTATATGGAATGCATCCAAGGGGATTTTCTGAATTGAAAGATTCAGAACAAAATGAATTTAGGAGTGCTAGTGCAGAGGACTTTGTAGAAGCAATGAAGGAGCTTCATAGCTGAATCAAGAAGCGATTGCAGAGGTCAAGCCAAGAATATAAGCGCAGAGCAGATCAACACAGGCGAGAACTTCAATTTGAAGTTGGTAATATGATTCTTTCACATCTGAGGAAGGAAAGGTTCCCAAGGGGGACATATAACAAGTTGGATATGAAAAAGATTGGACCATGCAAGGTCTTGAAGAAATTTGGGGCAAACACATATGAGATTGAATTACCCGATGGGATCGGAATCTCACCGATATTCAATGTTGCGGATTTGTACCCTTACAGAGATGAAGAAGAAGGAGCAGAAGATGAATATAAATAATTTCAATGGAAAAAACAAATGCCTGTAGATGAAAAGCCACAGATGGAAAGTATAATTGACAAGAGAGTCAGCAAAAAGACCAGGAGGAAGGAGTATTTTGAATACTTGGTCAAATGGAATGGACATCCAATTGAAGATGCCAGTTGGTAAGATGAAGAAAAATTGTTGAAGCATGGACAGACCGTGCAAGAGCTCATGAACAGGAGTTCATGAAGATTTCTAAGTGAGGGACTATGATGCAAGAGCATCGTAAGCAGTCAAGTGAGCATGGAGGCGAAAGACAGCTGGAAAGTGCAACACACACTTTCTCATGTTTTGAGATGTTTTGAAAGTTTAAAGGAGCAAGTGTTAATGTAATAGCTAGAAGGCATACTTCACATTTATATCTTGGATGTTGTAAACAGATCTTGAGCGATTCGCTCTCATCTGTATAATGTAGGGGGATTTATGCATAGTTAATGAAAGTAGGTAGATTTGAAATATAGATTAGACAGTTTAGAAGAGCAGGAGGGAAAACATATATAGACGCCCTCGCCTTTGTATTATGAGAATTCATTAGATCATTAGAACATTAGCATAACACAAAAGGAGAGAGTTGAAGCAGAGAGTTGTAGAGAAAAACCCCTTGTACAGGAGCTTTGAATTAATATAAGAAGCTTTGAATCAGATTTCATGGTGTTATGATGTTTTCTGTTTATACATGGTGAATGGTATGTTCATGGTTGTTTATTATCTCTGTTGTGAATTTTCTTCAATACTGTGTGTATGTATGATTTCATGTTGAATGTTTGAAGTCTGAGAGAGAGAGAATGAGTTTCAATTGTTCTCTTCTTGAGTGAGAGAAGTTCCTGCAAGGAGTGCATTGACAAAGATTTAGAGTTTATCTCTGAAAGATCAGGAGGGATACTATTGTTCTCATTCCATCAGAAGAGCAAGTGAAGCACAGAAGTCATGCAAGGTGTGCACAGGCTGGTTGAAAGCTTAGAACTTATCAACCAAGAGGATATTAGAAGGAATGTTGTTGCAGAAAGTGCACAGAGTCAAAACATCAAATACTTTGGAGTATTTGAAAGTCTGCCACAAGGAGTGCGAGCAGGAACCCTTTTGGAGGTTTGAGTTTCTAACTGAAATCTCAGGAGGGATAATACCTTTGAACACCTCAAAGGGAGATGAGGGTTGAAGTCACCCAGTAGAAGTAAAGTTCAGAATGGAGAACCTCGGTTTATTTCACAGAAGCTGTCAAGAAGCAACGAGCAGTTGAAATTCTCTGTGGAGGATTCACGAGATAGAAAGGACCGTAGGATCTAGAGGAGTTGCAGGGTGGTTAAGGTTTGGACGAATCCATTCCATTGGTGTCAATATCCAATGTAGACCGCTGATTTTGATCTGTCTAAGCCATCAAATCATTTCGACATTTCGGGGATCCTGACGGCAAGAAGTTGGGCCCAGTGGAATGAAAGTCCCGAAGTCGTGAGTTGCGACAGAAATTGTCATGGAGTTTCAAGTTTTCGAAGCATTAGGGTGATGGTAATCAGTGGCTTGTTCAAGTCCCGAAATCCAGAAAGCTTGAGTGACAGGTGGCAAAAATCCACGTCAGAGATAGAGGATGGCGGGAAAGACAGGTGGCGTACTCGTAGCCAGGCAGAGTCAAACTTCATTAATTGTTTAAGGGTTTCATAGGTTGAAGAGTTAGAAGCCTTGCATCAGGATTCACGAAGGCGCAAAGTCCGAAACTCTGAATCGGTGAAAAGTCCCATAGGGGAGCCAGTCTTTGCTGAACTCATCGTGGTTTGACATTTCGGCATTTTCAAAGACAAGAGATAGGGATTCTTTGTTCTGAGATTCCCAAAATCATGAAACGCGATACGACTGTGGAGGAGGACGCGGCCAAACATTTCAGTGAATCGAAATTTTGGGTTTCGACAGTAGAGGGCCAAGAAACTCGACACTGGGGTTCTCAAAATTGCGAGACCCGAAGTCTCGAATTAGCAAAGGGTGCGAAGCTATTGTGGTCAAGGGGATTTGGGTTGGCGCCTAGTGTTTGTTCATGCAGGTGCAATTCATAAGGACCTATGGATCAACTCATGGAAGGTTCCAATAGGGATCCGAAAGAGCCACTTCGGCTCAAGGATTTTTGAACGATCATGTGAGCGGATCTCAGCCTGCGGGTTGGGGGTCTGCGTCACTTTGACCATGGATGATTTTAGGGGATAAATGTTTCTCATGGGCTAATTTTCCATGTTTTTTCCCTAAAAAAGATTCATTATTCTAAAAATGATTCGGCCAGATTTTGTAGGATAAAATTATTTTACCTTAAAAATACTCTAAATTTTGTACAAACTATATAAAATCCTTAGAAATTTGAATGTTTTTACAAAGATATCACCAAACATTTTTCAGTTGGCATATGAAGGATTAGTAATATTTGCCAAGGTTTCTACATTTTAAAATAAATTTCCATCCTTAAAATCATCCCTGCCTTTGACCTTTTGGATGCTTTGAAAGTTGCTTCTTTTATATATGTATTTTCTTGTTCAGTTCTCATTTCATATGCTGTGAAGATTCCATGTAGTTCATTCATGCTTATTGAGTCTAGATCTACTTTTTCCTCTAGTGTTGATATCTTAGGATCAAATCTTATAGGAAGAGATTTTAGTACCTTCACTGTTTCATCGACTCATAAGAAGTAAGTTGCAATATTCTCATCTTCCTTCATCTTTAGTTGTTCGACTTGACCTCAGTAAGTTGGATGTTTTGTTGCTTTGACTTTTGAATCTCCTTCATAAATATTTTGAAGTTTGTCCCAAATCTCTTTAGCAGATTTACAATGTACAACTTTGGTATATACCAATTCACCAAGACCATTGAAAAGTGCATTTGTGGCTTTGGAATTATTTGGACTGAGTTTCACTATTTTTTCACTTGTTGGAGGAATTTTTGGTTCTTTGTATCCATATACTACTGATTGCCAAATTTCAAATCCCTGTGCCTGCATACATAGTTTCATCCTTCTTCTCCAAAATGCATACTTTTGTCCATCAAACAATGATATTCCAATTTTATACATGTTGTTTCTATCCATGATCTACCTTTCATTGGTTAAACTTGTTTCTGAAGGAACCTTCTCTAATACTAATTGTTGGATTACTGAGAGGGGGGGTGAATCAATAATGAGAAATTTAATCATTCTTAACCATAAAATGAAAGTGTTATATCAATGTATCATTATCATCCAATAGTTTCAAAGTAAATAAACAATCAACAAATGAGAAATCATACACATACACAATACACCAATGTTCTTACATGGAAACCCAAATCGGGATAAAACCACATAATGTATTTTCTTATATGTATTTAAAAATTACATTCATTGGAAGCACCAACTTCCTTTGTTTTCTAGCAGCAATTGGAGGAAGGCTCCAATCCCCTAGTTTCTCAGGATACAACCTGAGTGAAGCTCCAAATCCCCAATTCTCTAGCTACAACCAAAAGGAGGATACAAACCCTATGTTCTTCGGCTACAACCGGAAGATGGCTACAACCACCTGTCCTTGCCCTGTCCAACCGCCCTGCCGTAGAAGTAGAACGATGGAACCACTACCACTCTATCACTATGAGATATATTGTTGTAAACCTATACCAATCAACCTGCACCAAACAAACTATATAAAACATGTACCAAACAAACTGTAATCAACCTGTACCATAAACAAGTGCATCAACCATGCACCAAACTATACCTTAACCTGTACCAAACAACCTGTAATCAACTTGTACCATAAACAAGTGCATCAACCATGCACTAACCTATACCTCAACCTATACCATCAATGAGTGCATCAACCATGCACCAAATATGTACCAATCATGCATCAAATACACACAAACTATGACCCATCAATATTTACCAACATCATAAACTATACACCTCATGTGTGTGACAACTCATCAACTACTTATCTCAACCATGTACCCAACATGTACCTTAACCAAAATACCTCATCAATTTCATCATCCAAATCTTATTTGTAACTTTGTAATAGACTTGGTGTATATGATCACATGCCTACAAACCTTCCTTAACTTTAACAACAAGAGAGTAGCATTTTCATCAAAATTTACTTTAGTCTCACATGACTAATTTTGTATTAGTCATCAACCCTAACTTGAAATAATCATAACTATGTACTTGTAATGAATAAAGATCTGAAAATAGTACACAATGTTCTTCAATGTCTTTTATGAAATGTCTCAAGGTTTGACTACTTGTAACCTCTCAAAAAAGGAGTTATAAAAAAAATGGCATAGCTTGTTGAATTATGTCTTATTCTAGAGAGTGAACTTGTAGAGAGTTCCCCACATGGAATATTCATTGTATGGATCTGAAAATGGTAAAAACAATACTACAAATTGTACTCTAACCAATAAATTTGGTCTTACTTAATTTGGACATGTTATGAATAAGTTTTGACATTTTTACAAGAAACACATGTTTTAGACTAGTTTCAGGACTAGCCACAAACCCTGTTTTCCATAGAATGTAACTCCAAAAATACAATGACCCACAAGGTGAAATTTAATCACAACTACTTTGATTGTTTCCTCAATGGCATCTACATTTCGTGGTCTGAATCATTCTATAAAAAACATTATTGTGAAAATGGTGAGATGACCTATAAATAACATACCTTAGAAAGCATCATCAAGATAATTTATCCTCCCTTGAATTTTGGCCTTCTTTACTTCACCCTCCCTCTGAAATTCGCCTTAGATATCCTTTGGTTACCTTATTCACTTGTATATATTCAATATGCTCAAGTGTGATTAAAATGAGATACCCTTGCCTCTTATTTATACTTTTATGTAGTTTCCTCAAGGGGTTACCTTCTAACCATATTAAACCACTTTCCTTATTTTAGGGATAACCCACTTCTAACCACTTCGCCATTTAGTAATTTATCCATTAACTTTATTATTTAAATAAATAAATAATTATCCACTTTGACTTATAGTACACTCATCACTTAACTTTATTATTTTAATAATTTCTTCTTTCCAACCACTTTCCACATACCACCGGAAATTGAATGACATGTAATATCCATATAGAATAGTCTTGCCTTAAAATATATTAAAACTCATATCATTATACATCAAACAAACTTGGGTCCATTACCCAAACCTTTATGCTAACGAAATTCGCAACCAGACTTTCTTCAAGGGTTGACATCAATGAAAACCAACCCAATTAATAAACATAATCTCATGTGCATATTCCATTGATAAAATGAAATTGTTTGCAACTTACAATATGATAGCTTGGTGAACCTATTTCTAAACTCCTATCCCAAGCTTTGTGATTAATCCGACATAATAAACTTACTTTCTCTTTTCCTCCTCCTTTTTCTCATGAGAGACCCTTAATATATAGGATGATGAAGACAATATGAGGGATAATTCTTAGGTACTAAAGATATAAGGTTTCTCTAGGTTGAATTCTAATCAATTCGATTGCTCATCTCATCCTTTGGTAACTAATGTTAATTGAGGAATAACAAACTCAGTCACACCCTACATTCTTGTAGAGAGCGACCAGCCACACCTTGTAAAAGGAAAGGGAGAAACCATCAATTTTGATCATAGATTGTAAAGGGACAACATCCGACTAGGTAGAAAGGTGGTGCATACTCAAGAGAAAAATGGCATAATTCAATGTCTCAGATTGCTAACCTCTAGATGTTTCTAATCAGGTTATTAGGTGGAAAATAATTGTATAACATATTCCCCCTAAAGTGTGATGTCAGAAGAGGTGTATGATGGAAAAAATACTTTATGAACTAATCACAATGCTTGTGGGTGAAGGAACCTATAAATAAACCATCATCAATCTTGCATAATAACAACATCATCAAGGTGGGAATACCCATGCTAGGTAATAAAAATGAAGCTAGATGCAAAAAATAGTACACTATGGATCCATGCATGACGTAGAAAATTATATCATGGCCAAAAAATAATACACTATGGATCCATGTCACAAGTGAAGACATAGCCATGAACACATACAAATGTGGATCTATTCCACAATATACAAATCAGTGAGATGACTTGATGCCCGAGTCATATCTGAAGTACTCTTGAATAACTCCATCGCAACTTGGAAGGGAATGCCATAAAGGAATGTGGTGGTCCCAACCAAAGGTATCATCCAAAATATGAATGGTATGAATCTATAACATACGAATAAATGAGTTGAGGTTGGGTATGGTAGAAATATTCTAATTACCAAAGACTTATGTATACCATTAAAAGATGTCAGGGAACCCACCGATGATGATGATGATGGACCCAAAGATACCTAGTACAATATTGTGAGCGTGAATAAATGGGTTTAATTCAAACACATGTAGATTCATTCAACATGAGCCAATGATGTAAACCCATTTTTGAAATGTAAGGGAATTTCCACTTATGTCTGCAAATCCTAGGTTACTAACTTCTTTCTATATTTCAATCGTGGATAATGATTTGTTGTCAACATGATGAAATCCATCAAAGGATGTCCTTGATGTATCCCTAATCAATCGACATGAAAAATATAAGGTATATGGTGTGAAGAGTATAATAGTAGAGAACAATTGAAGCAGGGATGGCTAGGATGAATGGGGTAAAGGATTGAAAATGGTCGACACGGGATAACTTCCCTTGAATAAAATAACACGAAAAAATGACCTGACTTGGAAACATTGACTCATTAATGACCAAAACACTTACCATGGAGGAATGGAAGAGTAAACAGTTGGTGGATTTAAAGAACCTATGGAGATCGTAATGACTCGTAGACAACAGATAACCCAACTATTGGACATGGATGCAAAACAAGTGCATTGTTCAAGGGAGACTCAATGGATAGGTGCCATTTGTGAATATTAATAGATAGAAAATCCCCCACTCTTTTATTTATTTCATGTTTGAAATGAGCGTGAAAGAAAATATAAAGTGTGCTCGATATTATAATCTGTGGATTTATTCTTGATCCCAGGGATGAGAATGGTGCTTGATGGTATTTTCAATATTTAAGGAGTCAAGAAAGATATGAAAGAAAACTCCATATACAATCTTCTGTATTTAATGATCCCAATAAATTAAATTCTCATTTGTCATTTCATGTTTCGAGAGTCTTAAAATACTAATAAGACTGCGAGTGCATTCATTTTTGTAATTTTAGCCCTGCAAGTTCAAAAAATCATAAAAAAATATAAGGGAGAACTCTTCTGGCCAAGGTTGACTAGAGTATTCCTTTTTCATAATTAGTCCATCCAGTCAGAAAAAGGGTTAAACGTACACATAATAGATGTCCTTTCGATTCCATTTAACAAGTGTGAAATGAAATAAGCTCACTCGGAAATCATTTCATGTTTAGAGAGTCTCAAAAGAGTTTAAAGGAGACTTTAGGGTGTACCTTTGGCATGGTTGGTTACCCAGTGTGACAAAGGGTTAACAATAAGCTCGGATGGAGAGAAAAAGTGGTTTTCAATGAAATTCTAGGTGAATGGAACATGAATTTAAGCAATGGACTGCAAAAATAAACACAACAAATTATGACCACTTGTAACAACATTTCTCGTCTAGGGGTGTTGTAAAATGGGAGCATATAGATGGCTAGCGGTCAAGCATGGATGCAGTGTGATAAGAAATTAACGAAAATAGAAAGGTAGTAGCAATAAGTAGTGAACAACAATACGAATTAAGTGAAACCATTTAAAAAATAAAAATGGTGGGAACCCGCTATGGGATGAGCCTAAAATACATACAAAGAGAGAAAAATGAGGCTCATCTTCAAGTCATGGTGGAACTAATGGGAGGGATCCCAGGCCTATGAAAAAATGTATCATGGAAACCGAATGGAAATCTAGGTGCTAACTATGTTTCCCATGAAGAGTATGCACTACCGAACTAGTTACGACGTGCAAAAAGAATGGCTAATGTCACAACCGGTTAGGTTTGAACCTAATGCATAGTGTTGGAAGTATGGATGGTTAATAATGCAAGAAGGGAAATGTAGGGAAGAACATATCTTGATATGCCAATTTGGGAACACACACCTCAAGTTCAATGGATATCCCTATCATTGTAAGAAAAACATTCCTAGTATCCTTTCAACACAAGCAAACTAGATTCCAAGGTCAAAAGGAATAATGAAATCCCAAAAAGAAAATATTTTTAGATTTTTTGGATATGATATACATAGAACAAAAGGCACTCACACCACAAACCTATGTATAACGAACTACATATATTGATAATTTATGTGAAATACATCCCATTTCTAAGTTTAGGCCAAGGATCTCTTTCACAATTGAGGAAATCATGAGCCATTATTGGAATCATATGCATCACCATGTCGAGGCCATGCCATATAGGAACAAATATTTGCAGTTGAAAATATTCATCGTGAGTGGATTTGTGAGCTATGGAAGCTCCTTGATGGGATCCATAAAGACATGACGGAATTACAAAACACATATCTTCAACATAAGGGATAACTGAGTATTTAATGCCAAGTTCCAAGAAAGATAACCAAGGTGGAAAAGGGTCAAGTCTAGGAGGTTGACTGGATGTCCCATCTAATTTCCCTAGTTTCGAGGAAAGACTCATCGTGTTAACTCTCATCAATTCCAAATCAGGAAGAAGGAAGGTGCAATGATCCTCATCCTCTCTAGGATTATTAATGAAATCCATGACTCCAAGATGGCCTCTTATGAAGGTGACTTAGTATCTAGGAAATCATGTGAACTGAGAGAGTCAACAACCCGTATGGGAAGAGTAGGTTGATCACACTTGACATCATGAGGATGGAATTTTTTAGTATTATTAACAGATGTTGATGGGACAGATTCTCCATGTGATTCAACATCTTGAGGATGAGGTACCACCCAAGGATCAACTAACCCTACGAATTCACTGGTGGATGAGAAAATCATGTTGATAGGAGCATTCTGGGTAGTGTCAGGTGCAAGAAGGGGAAATATACCCATAATAAATGGATCTTTAAACATATCTATACCAAAAATTTCAAACTCCATGGAAGAATAACCTATAAAAGGAACATTGGTGCTAGGATTGGCTCACAAGTGAGGCGTGCAATAATCCATTTGATCTATGGTGACTATCTTTCCTTGGTGGGGAAAGCGTATGACACAAAATATAGTGGATGCAACATCTTTCATTGCATAAAACCAAGTCCGAACCAAGATCATATTATAGTCAAGTGTGGCATCAACCACCTCGAATTCCATGGAGACAATATTTCCCCAAGCTTGATGGTTAAGGAGGTGAGAATTTCATGATGTTTGAAATAATGTCCATCAAAATATTTTAGTATGGTTTGAGATGTGGTGAACTGTGGAGAACCAATGGATTTCCAACATGACAAAGAAATAATGAAAGTGGTCACTCCTTCTTTGATCACCGTACGAAAGATATTCTTATTATTTCTACCAAATATTATTTTTAATGCTAGTTGTTTTGAGAGATGTGGTTGACTCTATTCTATGTGGAAGGAAACAATGTTTGACTCCAAAGGGTTCATTCCACCTATGGTTGCTAAAAAGGATTTTCGTTGTGAAGGGTAGCTATGCAGGACTTTGAGTACTGACATGGCACATGGTTCCTGGGTAATATATTCCAATATAAAATAGTGTTGATCTACTTGGGAATTTGAATTATGGGTAGTCCATTGAAGTATCCCTTTTGGATGGAAGATTGCAGGTTCAAAAGTTGGTTTCTCTAATGTGAGAGGGCCATTGGGTGGTAAATTCGTTGGAGGATCCTTTGATAAAGGTTCCCATTCTAGGGAGTCATAGTTCTTCACTCTGGTAGATAATTCCACCATATATTTAACCATAAAAATATTTGTGGTCGAGGGTCATGCATTTCCCCCAAATGGGGGTGTAGGGGCTTGTGTGAACATTTGTTGTTATTGGAGGAAATTATTAGTTAATACCACTGGTTTGGAACGATATCCCCCTTACTTGAGTTATTGATTAAACTTGGAAAGGAGAGGGAAGTATTTAGTGAAGTGGTCATCCTTACATACCATTCAAGAGTATTT
>ML842849.1:0-13471 GCA_009831015.1 Picea engelmannii
AATCATACTTCAGCTAAGTATAATCAAAACAATTAATTAATAACTTGTAATCAATTAAGGTTATATAATAATTAATTATAATTTAGCCCATGTTTAGGTTTATTTATGAAATCATTCATAGTAATAAGAAAAGGGTCATTACACAACAGCAGGAGAGCTTCTAGCTAGTGAGGCTGAGAGATTTTTGAGATGAGTTGAGTGAAACTTTACCTCGCTCACCCGCACAGTCCCTATGGCAAAGATTGAGGATCTTCCACCATCTATGCAACCTCATGTAGTGGGGGCACCATAGACATGGGTCCGACTATTTCGGCATTTGGAAAACACTGTTGATCATTACAACAGGGCCCACAGGCCCCGACCTTAATTAGTCTATAATTTTCACGTGCCGAGAGCACTACTTGTATATATTTTTTGAGGGCATAAGCCCCATGACTCGTTAATGGTCATACTTTTGAGGCACTTGCGTCCACCCATGTACTCTGATGATTATGATATTATATATGGATTTTTATGTCTTTTTGTGTCTTATGGATCATATTTTCCTTTAAAAATGTATTTACATGATTATGTGTATGTATTTTTATATGTGTGCGAGATGCCAATCTAAAATTTGATTAGCTAGAGTATCTGTAATTTGGTTTAATCTCCTAGGAACATGAAAATATGTAATATAATCAAAGCTTTGTTCTAAGAGACATACCCTAAGGAATTTTTGGTGTAAAGTCGGATCATGAACACGGTAGACTCTATTTAACTGAGACACAACCAACTGAGTGTCTAAATAGACTTGGAGATGAGAGATACCAAATGATAGGGCATCACGAAGTAACTCAATAACTGCACTGTACTCAGTGACATTGTTTGTGGTGTCACCTAAGAATATACCTCCGGAAGATAATAATTGTCCTCGAGGTGTAAAAATTACCCAAGCTGTAGAGGCAAGCCTCCGAGTGTGCCGGTTAGCACCGTCTACGTACCCAATGAACACCTCTAATTCACTTGACATCTTCCACAGTGACAAAAGATAACATAAAAAATGACACGTCCATAATACTAAAAGAAACTAGAAAGTAATAGTACAAAGAAAGTAAAAAGTTACCCAAGGTGACCTACCTATGAGTAATACTTCTTGAGGTAGAGAACATTTCTAGGCTCCATCAAAGCATTTCCCTCAAAGTCGACCAAATGATAAGCGCCCTTTTTTAGAACCTCTTTTATGATGAAAGGTCCGAACCACATGGGTTTGAATTTTCCTGCCCCCAGGGGGTCCTTATCTTGGTCATAGACCAGGATAAGGTTGCCTTTAGAGAAAATTTGAGGATGAATGGACCGATCATACTGACACTTGAATTTATGTTTGTGAGCCTCGTTGGCTAGGGCCGCATCATGACGCTGCTCATTGAGCCGCTCAAGGTATAATAACTGTTCTTCAAGTGGAGAAGTGTTTGGAAATAACTATACTACCAACTTTAGGGACATGATCTGACATTCAATAGGCAAGACTGCTTCCAGCCTGTAAACGAGTTGAAAAGGTGAGAAACCGGTTGTAGTATTAACAAATGTTTGGTAAGCCCATAATGCTGAGTATAACATCAAATGCCAATTTGACTTGGCTGAGTTGATCGTTCGCTGTAGGATGGTCTTAAGAGATTTATTTATGGTTTCCACCTGACCATTTGCTTGGGGGTAGTAGGGTGACGAATGTTATTTCCGCAACCCAAGATTTGATGTTAACTCGGTCATCATTTGGTTCTGAAAGTGACTGCCATGGTTAGTGACAATCTCTCTCGGGACGCCAAACCTTGCTATTATCTGGTTGAATAAAAAGAGAGTCGTAGTCTCTCCATCATATTTAAATGTTGGCATAACTTCGACCCACTTCGTGAAGTAGTCTACGGATACAATGATATAACGGTGCCCCCTTGCTGAAGGAGGGTTGCATGTAGTGTAATCAATCCCCCACTTGGTGAAGGGACCAATTGTGATGATAGGAAACATGGGAGTGTGATGTGCCCTCATATTGTGAGAGAGGATCTGACACGGGTGGCACTTCTTGACTGATTCGATACAATCTTTGATTAGTGTCGGCCAGAAGTAACCTGCTTGTAAAATATTTTGGGTTGTTGCCAACCCAGACAAATGACCGCCACATTCTCCGGTATGGCAATCATTAAGCACGATAACTTCTTCTTCATGAGTGAGACATCAGCATAGGATGTAGTCTACACCTCTTCGATACAATGTATCATCGAGTATGAGATAATTCTTGGCCTGATGGCGTATACAACGACGCTCATCATGAGAAGTAGAGGTGGGGAACTTCAAATTCTGGAGATATATAAGTATATCTATGTACCAGGGATTTGAAGATGTGATAAAAAACATATCTCCTCTGATAGGCGACTCTTCGGGCACAACATCACCTGACTCAACCGGAAGTTCTGAAATAAGTTCTGCGAAGACCAGTGAATTTTTGGATTTTTCTAAAACAAAATCTAAGTCAAATTCCTGAAGGACGACTATCCATCTACTGATCTTTCCACCTATTACCTATCATGTCAACATGTATTGAAATGGATTCACAACGACAATGATGGTGTTCTTGTGAAACATAACATAATGATGAAACCATTGAACAACATGGACTGTTGCCAACACAAGTTTTTCGATATGATAATAATTGAGTTCCAGTCCGACTAGGCCTCGACTCAGGTAATAGATCACATATTCTGAGAACAAATCATCTTCCTGAACTAAGACCATGCTAATGGTTGAATCTATTGTAGCCAGGTATAATAAGAAATATTTGTTATAGTTAGGTGGCCGAAGCAGAGGGGCAGTTGTGAGGGCATGTTTCAATGCTTCAAAAGAGCGTTGAGTGGCATCGTCCCAATAAAAAGGAACGCCTTTCTTCAATAAGCGCATAAATCCCTTGGTGATCTCGGCATAGTTAGCGATGAAACGCCTTAAAAAATTCACCTTGCCCTGTAGACTCTGAAGTTGAAGGATTGTGCGCGGGGGAGGCAACTGAATTATTGCCTCAACCTTGAGAGGATCGACCATGATCCCTATTGTTGACACTATGAAACCTAACAAACGTCTTGATGTTACACAAAAGTTTCACTTGTTTGGATTCAAGTGAATTCAGAAGTAGCGACATCGCTCAAAGATAAGTCGGAGGTGTGTGGGATGATCCTTTCTCTTGCCAGATCAAGATGCTAAATCATCTAAATAGGCCTCGACTATATGCTTGAGATCATAGAAAGAAAAATATATGGTCCGCTGATAGGTCACTCTAGCATTTTTGAGACCAAAGGGAATCTTACGATACATGAATGTACCCCATGGACAAATGAATGTTGTTTTATGCTGGTCTTCGGGTTTGATTTGTATTTGATTATATCCCAAAAAATTGTCCATGAAAGAGAAGGCCTCACAACCTACACATTCATCAATTATTTGTTTGATGAATGGTGTGGGAAAATTATCTTTTGGACATGCCTTGTTCAAATCATGGAAGTACGTACATACATGAATCGTGCCCTGTTTCTTATTGACCGGCACAGGATTTGACACCCATTGGGTCAAATGGATAGGATAGATAAAACCGACTTTTAGCAGTTTCTCAACTTCAACCTTAATGGTTGTTGCTTTCCTAGGATTAACTAGATGAAGCTTCTGCCGGATAGGCTTGGCATATGGATATGTTGTGATTTCATGTTGAACTATTTTTGGACTGATGCCTGACATTTCCTCGTAAGACCAGGCAAAAGCGTCGCATAATTATTTAAATAGATCTGTGTAGATTTGAATCTATCCAGGGGAACAATCAGGTTCGACGAAAACATTCTCCATGATGCCAGGGGTTCTAGAGATATTGATTGGTATGGTTTCAGAGACAGTTTCCATATTACCCTCGGCATAAACCTCATGTGTAGCTATGGGATTAATAGGACAAGACCTATCTCCAGTCATAGTCAAGGTGAATTCTCCGACTTCAATTCTGCTGAACTCTAGGAGGAAGTATGATCTGTGATGGAGATCATCCGAGGGTTTGTCCGTACTAGTCATTGTTTGAATTACTGCTTCGTCGGAGGGAAAGACTAAGTCTAATGAATCAGTGCCAGCGAGAGAACCTTGAGCCCAAATAGGCTCTAGAGTCAGATCTAACTCTTGTGAAGGAGTTGGATCTGTGTCGGCCGAAGCTTGCTGGACTAAAGAGTACACTACTTCAGCTGCGGACAAGGGCATGGACATGCCAGGGTGCCTTGTCCCTTCCATCGTGGTTGATGGGGAAGGAAGTATCCACATATTGTTGAAGTAATTCGTGCGAAATGAAAAAACTTGGAAAATATCAACCTTATGGTGGTCAGATATGAACTTGACATTGCCTTGAGGGGGTGGGTAATCGAAGGTACCCATCAAAGATGGGCACAAACCAACCCCTACATTGACTATGCCTGGTTGGGGATTACCAATCATCAGGACCGCGGATACCCCCAATGAAGGGTCAGGTCTGGAGAAAGACAATTGATGAATGGTCACAATCTGGTCCTCGTGTGGAAACAATAAGACCCGAAAAACTGTAGCAACCATTGTTTGCATGGCGCAAGTCCAACTCCTTCCTAACAAGATATTGTAGTCAATGGACGCATCGACTAATTCTACGTCGACACACATGGTCTTCCCTCCTAACTGCACGGGGAAAGAGGGAATGATACCATGTGGTCATAATGAATGACCATCGAAAGAAGTGAGAAGAGTAGGTGATAGAGACAAAACAAGTTGGCCAATGGCCTTCCAACATGCCAACAACATTACACATGTCGAGGCACCCTCATCAACCACCGTGCAGAAAATATTCTGAGTAAAAGTTTTCGTGGGGTGAGCCACTACTATCTGAAATGCTACGTGGTAAGGAAGACGAGGTTTTAAGTCAGTTGTATCCAGCATGATTGTACCTAGATTACAAGTCTCGGTAGATCCTAAAGCGGCTAAAAAATCTTTCCTTTGGGAAGGGTAGCTTTGGAGGACCTCTAAAGTGGACATCGCACAACGGGTTTGAGACAAATCCTCCACCATAGAATAGTTTTGGGTGACCCTTGCATTTGGGTTGTGAGAATCTTTTTTGAACGCGCCTTTTGGGATGTGTGTCATTGTTTCACCCAAATTCTTCTTGATCTGGAGAGGAAGAGATGGGAGTTCGACTTCTTTTCCCTTCTTATAAGTGCTTGGTTTACTGTAGTCATGCACTCTAGTCAATATAAAAGCATCACCCTTCATCATATACACATTCACGGATGTGGGATTGTTCGAAGATGGAGAGTGTCATTTAGTTCCCCCTTTAATTCTTGTAAAGGCTTGGGTTAGGTTTTTCCCATGTTGAAATAAATTGGTTAACACGACAGGCTGTTGTTGTGTCACAAACTTTTGGGCCTCTGCAAGCTGAGGACATTGGTGGGTCGGGTGGTCTTCTGCGCACAGGTTGCACGGATACCTCACTTTCCATTTCTCAGTGTTGCCCCCGCCAAAATTATTAGCGGGTTTCTTATCCCCCTTACCCTTCTTTCGTTGTTTTTTCTTTCCTTTAGGATGCTGGGTGGCCTTTGGATTTGTCGATTGCATTGTGTGTACATCCGATGTTTTAGTAGGGGGAGCATCCAAAACAGTAGTTTGGCTGGCCGCTGTGTGTTGTATAGACAATTGTTGCAATTGCTTCATCAGTTGCTCAATGGGATTTGTTTGTGCTGAACCAATAATACCATCGGCATGTGTTCCAAATCTCTGTCTAGTTTTATCAAGTATTGAGCGTTGCGCATCTAGAAAGATCTCATATAATAAACCAGACTGAGAATAGATTAGCTCAAGTTGTTGAGCTCTCATCATGGCATCTTCTTCAGAAAACACTCCCGACGTAGCGACGTCTTTGGATAACTGTGGGACCAAATAATTAAGGAACCACTCGAGCATGAATGTTGGTGGGACTGGCACCTTAATTAAACTCTTCTAGCGTCTCGATTCTCAAATGTGATCAGAGATATGGTCCGCTTTTGTCTGTGCAAAATTGGCCACCAATTCTGTGCCAACGTCGTATCTCACAGGTAATTGGAAATGGTTTAGGAAAGCCATTGCCAATTCGCCGAAGGAAGAGTATGTTGAGCGATCGAGCTCAATGTACCATTTCGCGACACTCCCTATGAGAGTACGTTGAAACAATTGCAACTGTACGGAGTCGTCTTTCAACGAGTTAGATGAGCACCAAAGATGGAAGGTGGTCACATGATCTCCTGGATCTTTGTTAGGCTTGGCCTTGAACTTTGGTATGTCAGAAGGAAATTTCGTCGACATAGGGGGCCAATGTGGATCGTGATAGATAGGGTCATTCAACAACCTTGTCAAGTCTGGAAAATGCAAGGTTTCTAGGAAAGGTAGTTTGGGTTGTTGGTGATAACCATGGAAAAAGGGACCTGGAGTTTGATTGGCACCAGGTTGCCAGGAAAAGTTCGAATGCTGGCCTGGAATCTGGTAAAAACCAAGGCCATCACCAACGTACAGATTTTGCGTGTGAGGAGACATCATCAACTGATTCCCAAAATAGGACGTAGATGGTTTGAGGTGCATTAAATTCGGAGGACTTTGGGAAGGGTTGCCCCATGCCAATCCCATGGGGATAGGCATAGTACCTTGTCCAGGGTTCCATAGGTTGTGAAAATAATTACCCTAGATTGACATTCCTGACAAGGGAACTGATCCCTGCCAACAATTCCAAGGCCCTAATGCGGAAGAAGTTCCTGGGTTTTCCCCCTGTGCGGGAATAGTACCCTGCATAAGAATAGGTTGTCCATAACCGAGATTGCCCCCAGTCTGGAAAGTAATTGACGAGAAAGCATTATTACCAAACACACCAAACAAAGAAAATGGTGTCAAACCTACCGACATATTATGAGAAGGTGGTCCTTGACTCCTTGCTCCAAATAAACTATGGTGTGTAGGTGGCCCGGCTAATTGCTGGTGGGTGCCACCGAGCGAAGGGGACAAAGGAGGTATATGACCTCCCCTGTAAGGGAAAGCATTAAAAGGAGCTGAAGTGCCCCCCATGTGGCCTTGCAGGGGAGGATTAGAGCTCCCTATCCCTAGACCTAAAGTTTGTGAAGTGGAGTAGGAAAGTACAAGACTTGTACCTGAGCTAGGCATCTCATATGAGAATGGAGGGCCTGTCGCACTCGGTGTGAAAGGGGTTGTGACCGCCACCATAGATGGGATTGGACCACTAGTCAAGGTAGAGGTGTTTGAGACCATGGTGGCTCGAACCGGTGACAGTGGGTTAGGAGGTGGAAACTCTCCTGTGGTGACAACTGTTGTGGGAATTGAAGAATTCCTAGAAGAAGTGACAACATTTGTTTCCATTGTTGCGTGTGACACTATCTGACACTCATAAGGGTGAATCAGTATGATGATGGGTGCCAAAAGATTAGTGGTTGGAGTTTCGGATGGACCAAGAGATTTCTCTCCAAAGTCTAAAATGGTCATTTCATCCAGATGTTGGTCGGGTACAATTTCTTGTGACCTGGTCGCTTCAAAAGACCCTTGTTGGTCTAGCTTTCGCCTTAGTGGTGGCAGAGGTGGCTCCAGTGTAACTAGTGATAGGCCCAGAAGCCTTTGTGACAGGCAGAGCTCGTGATCCTCCACTATGTGAGAAGATCAAAGACACCCTAGGGATTTCTATTTGTTCAAAAAAACAATACACACTAAAAAAGTCCCTCCAAGATAAAACAAGCAAACACTAAACTAGTTAGAAGAATAGTTACAACAACCAACACTAGAGCAACTTACTGGTGCAAGTGCAACTCAAACATGGAAGCACCCTCTGGGTATACTCTGCAAAGTGTGGCCTGATGTCTGTCCTAGGTACTGCAGTATACCCCCACAGTCACTTGTGTATGTCTCTAAAAAGATAGGCAACTAGGTTGCCAGCACGCGAACAGTCACCAGGCGGGTACAGTCAAAAGTCGGGTAGAACACAATGAGTAGGGTATCGAGCCTGAATCCTGTCAAGGGTATCAAAGGCAAGTGGTATGGAAGACAACTGAGGACCTTGAATGGATTAGAGACCCATGAAGCTCCGTGGCAAATGCAATCGAAGGAATCCGAAGACAAACCCTCTATATGTGTTCTCCACTACGATTGGTCCAACTTTGGAGGGCTTATCTCTGCTACCTTTCCGCACACGACCTCATGTTTAGCCCTTGTGTTAGAGGGGGTGTTGGAAAATATTTAACATACAGTGAATTCTTGTCATTGATGGCAAGTACAACAATGAAGATGGCATGAGTACAGGAGGTTTGTAACAGACAGGCATAAAAACAAGAACAAAAGATAAGTCCAGGAAGACCAGCAACGCAACAATGATCCCAACAGTGCAACAATGATCGAAGCGAATGATTGTAATTGATGGAAAGTACAACAATGAAGATGGCATGAGTACAGGAGGTTTGTAACAGACAGGCATAATCTAAACTGTTGATCAGGCATGATGAAGTCCATCTCTGATCGTTGGATCCCATCCAAAATTCTCGAAAGAATGAGGGTCGTCAAATCTAAATGTAGACAAGAAGAGCGCACTGAAGAGGAGGACAGATCCAAGCACAGGACCCGACCATCGTTGGATCAAGGAGAAACTGCACGTTCTTTAAAGTGCAAGGAGTAGCGGGGCTTACAAAATTTCGAAAGATGGAGGACCATCCATTTACGGGTAGGACACGTGGGGATAGATCGTCAGTTCGCTGACTGGAGAGTCAAAGGAATGATGTTCCCTAACCTCTTGAAATCGCGATATGCGAAATCCTATTTTAATCGCAGCCATTGAATCAAGATTGAATCTGGATCATTGATTCCAGTCCATGTCAGAGTTTCAGAGATTGAGAGTTGGAGATGTCAAGTAATATCATCCACAGGAATCCTGATTTCACGATATGCGAAATCCCGATTTAATTGCAACCATTGAATCAAGATTGAATCTGGATCATTGATCCAAGTCCATTTCGGTGTTTCGCGGATCAAGTGATGGAGATGTCAAAGATTTTTAATGACAGGAATCTCGATATTGCGATATGAGAAATCGCTATTTAATCTGAGCCGTCAGATCAAGATGTGATCTGGACCGTTGATACGACTCCATTATGGAGTGTCATGGATCAGGACTTTGAAGTGACAAAAACATTGAACATCAAGAATGTCGAAATTGCGATTCAATATCAGTCGTTGAATCAAGATTAGATTTGAAGCGTTGATCTAACTTCATATCGGAGTTTCAAAAATCACGACATGGAGAAGCAAAGAAAACAATGCAGCAAGAATGCCGAAATCGTGATATGCGAAATCGCGATTCAATCGTAGCCATTGAATCAAGATCAGATCTGGACCATGGAATCATAGGACATGTGGCAAGTGATCGAAATTTCGCTGACTTGGGGTCAATGGAGCATAGTGTTGAAAATCACGAAATGAGAAATCGTGAAAGCGCTTTATGCATAAGCGCGTGGTCATAGCCATTGATCACATCGATGGAAGATGGAGGTAGAAGCTAGAGGTTCTAAGCTTGACCACAGAAATGCAAAAATGAATGCAAGATCTCATGAAGCCAATCCAACGGTGCAGGTGAATTTGAACAAATATCAGAGGGCTACTGTTCTCTCTCATAGTTAACTCCTTAGTTACGAATCTGTTAGTGAAACAAAATCATGATTGCGAATCAGTTAGCATTTCAGTTGCTCGGACAATTGTCCTTGTTTTGCCTAAGGAAATGGGAAGTGGAACTGTCAGGGAGGGGTGTGTTGGAAATGTTTAACAGGTAGCATATGCTTGTCATTGATGGCAAGTACAACAATGAAGATGGCATGAATACAGGAAGAATGTAACAAACGGGCACCAGAAGTATTTTGGGAAGAAGCTGCAGAGAAACCTCGATAAGATCAGAAGAGATAGTGCAGAGGATGTTTGGTATGTTTTACAGGCAGCGTAATCTTGTCATTGATGGCAAGTACAATAGTAATGATGGCTTGAGTACAACAACGATGATCAACAGGCAAAGAGAAGATAAGTCCAGGAAGATTGAATGATCGAAGGCAACGCAACATTGACAAAATGATCGAAGGCTCGAGAATCATTTCTGATCGTTGGATCCCATCCAAAATTCCCTACAGCATGAGGGCCTTCAGATATGAATAAATAAAAGAAGAGTGTGCTGAAGAGGAGGATAGATCTCAGGCGTCAGATCTGAGCACAGGGTCCGGCCACCGTTGGATCGAGGAAAACCTGCATGATCTTTAAAAGTGCAAGGAGTAGAGGGCTCACAAATCCCGAAAGCAGGAGGACCGTCCATCTCAGGGGGTTATGTGGACCGTTGATCCGACTCCTTGTCGAAGTTTCAGGGATTGAGAGTTGGAGATGTCAAAGAATATTAACATCAAGAATCTCAAAATCGCGATGTGTGAAATCCCGACTGAATCTGAACCGTTAGATCAAGATGTGATCTAGACCGTCGACCCGACTAACGTCAACAGACCACGTTAGCTAGGAACACGTGGCACAACCAGGTAATGACAAGTGTCAGACTGATTCAACATGCCAAGCACATGTAAGTCATGAATCAAGGTGACACGTGGCAGTTATTTAACACATGTGACGTCAATAGACTTACACCATGTCAGAGTTTTGAGGATCGCGTATTGGATATGTCAAAGAAACAATGCAACAGGAATCCCGATTTCGCGATATGAAAAATCACGACTTAAATCGTAGCTGTTGAATCAAGATCAAATCTGGACCATTGATTCCAGTACATGTCGGAGTTTCGAGGATCGAGTGTTGAAGTTGTCAAAGAACATTCACCACAGGAATCCTGATTTCGCGATATGTGAAATCGCGATGTAATCTGAGCCGTCAGATTAAGGTTGAATCTGGACCGTTGATTCCAGTCAATGGAGAGGCATCGGGGATCAAGAGTTGGGCGTGTCAAAGATTATTGACATCAGGAATCCCGATATCGTGATATGAGAAATCGCGATGTAATCTGAGCAGTCAGAGTAAGGTTGAATCTGGACCGTTGATTCCAGTCAATGGAGAGGCATCGAGGATCGATAGTTGGACATGTCAAAGATTATTGACATCAGGAATCCCGATATCACGATATGCGAAATCATGATTTAATTGCAGCCATTGAATAGAGATCAGATCTGGATCGTTGATCAAACTCCATATTGGAGTTTCACGAATCGCGACATAGAGAGGCAAAGAACTCAATGCATCAAGAATGCCGAAATCGTGAAATCGCGATTCAATCGTAGCCATTGAATAAATATTAGATCTGGACCATGGAATCATAGGAAATGTGGCAAGTGATCAAAATTTCACTGACTTGGGGTCAATGGAGCATAGTGTCAAAAATCGCGAAATGCGAAATCGCGAAAGCGCCTTATGCATAAGGCTGTGGTCACAGCCCTTGGACACATCAGCGAGAGATGGAGGAAAGAGATAGAGAAACCAAGCTCATTTTCGGGCATCGCGACTTGGAGAGGCAAGAACACAATGCAATAGGAATGCTGAAATGTCGAAACCCGATTTAAAGGCAAGATTAATAAAGCTCATCCAACGACGTAGATTAACCTAAAGGAGATCCGAGGGCTACTGTTGCACGACACAGTGAAACTGCTAGAAACCATTGATGGTTTCTACCAGAGGATGCGAAGACACTTCGGGATGACTGACAGAGGAGGTGAAGAGTCTCTGAGAGGAATGAAGATGTTCGTGGAGGCGATTGACAACTGATGAGCATTGAGGCCTGTAACTGAAACAAAGAAGGTGAGTTCGACTCTCACAGAGAAGACAAAGAGTCTCAAACTGCTAGAGAGGTTGAGGAATCTCAGTATAACATACAGTGATGCTGGACACGCGGGGCAAACCACCAAAGAAGCTGAAGAGTCACGATGATGATCAGATAGAGCACTCGAGAGGTGGAGGATAACAACGGAGTCATCATGCAGAGGCATTGCGAACATTGCATGCACAAGGTGCACAGAAGCTATAAATACATGGTACAGAGAAGAGATGGGGTTGTTGTTACTGTTTTAGTTGCTGTGGTCGCTTTGTAGAAGGATTGAAGTGTGAGCAAGGAGGTAGAGCGCAGGAGAAAAAATACACAGTAGAGGAAGGTTGCAGTGAAGGGACATGGTGCAGAGAGTATAAATGGTAGAAGAACAAACAATGCAAGTCATGTGTGCAGGAAGGTAGTGAGGCAGACAGAGTAACAAAATGCAGTAGAACAATGATGAGTCTGGTAAGACATTGTTGAACATTATGTCACTGTAATAAGATTCAGTAGCAAAGATTTATATTTAAGGGTGGTTGGGAGGTTCTCGGGAGGACTGTCGTCCTCAGAGGTTCAAGTGGGTGCTTGAACGCAGGGAGTTGTAGCTTCCATCTGGTTGCAGCCAGAGAAAACAGGGTGGTGTTAGGACCACATATTGTACCTTTTTGCCCATTCTTTTTTCCATTATTATACCCTTGATCACCTGTATTTAGACTCATAATATCATTCCATCTGATCATTCCAAGGCATACAACGTCCTTTCTCATTTACTATATGCTTAATTTGTTTTGCATAATATTTTACATTACTTTTGTACTTAACCATTGATTAGAAGTGCATAAGTGCCCATAACTGTAGATTAGCACCTGAGGCCTGTGCTGAAACACAGAACTGTCCAGAGTCGCTGTTGAACTGATGCTGAAACACGGAAGCAGCTACATAGTTCGAGGATGCAGATGCTGAAACACGGAGCTGTCACTCAGTTCAGAAATGCAGATGCTGAAACACGGAGCTGTCACTCAGTTCAGAAGTACAGACGCTGAAACATAGAGGAGACCGCCATGAGGCTGAAACACGAACCGTTAGCAGTCAAGGCCGACACAGTCAGAGCGCAATTCACGTGGCTGAAATAGCCTGTGAATTGCGATGCTGAACAACAACAACAACGATGAAAGGAGCTGTTACACCAGCCGTAACAACAATTACCTCGTTCAGCTCCTATATTAGCATTCGGTTGCGTGAGAATAGGACATCCTATGCTGATTTAGAAAGTAGATCCGATTTAGTGTAGGATTCAGATACGCTTTGTGATGATTGTATCAAAGGTATTTCCCCTTTAAATTCAGGGGAAATCACCATTCGAGAGATCCAAGTTTTGATGTATTGAAGAACTTGAGAGAAAGGGGATGCATTCGGTACTTCCAATTTGTAATGTGATATTCTGACAGATGAATATAACATTTCTTTGAGTATCCTCCTGTAAGCTTTTCGTTCAGGGGAATCTTGTGAGAAGGGAGGGCCCACCTTCTCCACAAGATTCACCCATTAGTTAGAAGTGTGTTTGTTTACTTTTTGTTTATGTTTTGTTTAACTGTCATTTGC
>ML842849.1:37367-52777 GCA_009831015.1 Picea engelmannii
AATTGTTCAACTGAATTATATACCTTCTACAGAACAGATTGTTGATATCTTTACTAAACCATTAACGACCCCTTTTGGATATCTTCGTCAAAAGTTGGGGGTTATAATTTCTTGTGTCTAATCTGTTCACCTGGTCAGGGGGAGTACTTATTGCATATTTGGTGTATTTCCAAGATTCTTATAGTCAACACGGGGAGTATGTTTTGCAACAGATCAGGGGAAGAATGTTTCTTCTTTGACATTGATGTCAAAGGGGGAGAAAAGAGTTCTGGAGGAGAGTCGATTCTGAATGCATGAGGGTGCTTGTGTTGCCATCAATGCCAAAGGGGGAGATTGTTGGAAAATATTTAACAGACAATGAATGCTTGTCATTGATGGCAAGTACAACAATGAATATGGCATGAGTACAGGAGCTCTGCAACAGACAGGCATAAAAATAGGAACAAAAGATAAGTTCAGGAAGACCAGCAGCACAACAATGATCCCAGCAGCGCAACAATGATCGAAGAGAATGCTTGTCATTGATGGAAAGTACAACAATGAAGATGGAATGAGTACAGGAGGTTTGTAATAGATAGACATAATCTAAACTGTTGATCAGGCATGATGAAGTCCATCTCTGATCGTTGGATCCCATCCAAAATTCCCGAAAGAACGAGGGTTGTCAGATATGAATGTAGACAAGAAGAGCGCACTGAAGAGGAGGACAGATCTCAGACATTAGATCCAAGCACAGGACCTGACCATCATTGGATCAAGGAGAAACTACATGTTCTTTAAAGTGCAAGGAGTATCGGGGCTTACAAAATTCCGAAAGATGGAGGACCGTTCATTTACAGGTAGGACACATGGGGATAGATCGTCAGTTCGCTGACTGGAGAGTCAAAGGAACGATGTTCCCTAACCTCTCGAAATCGCGATATGCGAAATCCCATTTTAATTGCAGCCATTGAATCAATATTGAATCTGGATCATTGATTCCAGTCCATGTCGGAGTTTCGAGGATCGAGAGTTGGAGATGTCAAGTAATATCATCCATAGGAATCCCTATTTCGTGATATGTGAAATCCTGATTTAATCACAGCCATTGAATCAAGATTGAATCTGGATCGTTGATCCAAGTCCATTTCGGTGTTTCGCAGATCGAGTGATGGAGATGTCAAAGATTTTTAACAACAGGAATCTCGATATCACGATATGCGAAATCACGATTTAATCTGAGCCGTTAGATCAAGATGTGATCTAGACCGTTGATACGACTCCATTACGGAGTTTCGTGGATCGGGACTTTGAAGTGACAAAAACACCGAACATCAAGAATGTTGAAATCGTGATTCAATCTCAGTCGTTGAATCAAGATCAGATCTGAAGCATTTATCTAACTCCATATCGGAGTTTCGCGAATCACGACATGGAGAAGCAAAGAAAACAATGCAGCAAGAATGCCGAAATCACGATATGCGAAATCACGATTCAATTGCAGCCATTGAATCAAGATCAGATATGGACCATGGAATCATAGGACATGTGGCAAGTGATCGAAATTCCGCTGACTTGGGGTCAACAGAGCATAGTGTTGAAAATCACGAAATGAGAAATCGCGAAAGCGCTTTATGCATAAGCGCGTGGTCATAGCCATTGATCACATCGATGGAAGATGGAGGTAGAAGCTAGAGGTGCTAAGCTTGGCCACAGAAATGCCGAAATGAATGCAAGATCTCATGAAGCTAATCCAATGGTGTAGGTGAATTTGAACAAAGATTGGAGGGCTACTGTTCTCTCTCACAGTTAACTCCTTAGTTATGAATATGTTAGTGAAATGGACTCATGATTGCGAATCAATTAGCGTTTCAGTTGCTCAGAAAATTGTCCTTGTTTTGCCTAAGGAAATGGGAAGTGGAACTGTCAGGGAGGGGTGTATAAAAGAAGATGAGACAGACTGTGTGTGGTGTTGTTCTGTATGAAAAATGAATAAAACTGTAAGAAAGGGAAAATCACAGTGGTGCAGAGTGAGATGGAGAAAATGCACAGTGTGAGATGAAACTCATAGAAGAGTAACAGATAATGAAGAAAAATTCAAGCAAAACATAATGACAAAAGAAGTTGATGCAGAGCATACCTACTGAACAGACAGAGGAAGAAAATAATTGCAGAACAGTTAGAAGAAGACCATATTTACAGAACAAAGAAAGATTGGTAAGAATTGATTTATCTGTGTAGTTGAATGTTTATTTATTCATTTATATTTTAGGGAGGTTGGGAGGTGCTCGGGAGGACTGTTGTCCTTAGAGGTTCAATGAGAGCTTGAACACAGGAAGTTGTAGCTTCCATCTGGTTGCAGCTAGAGAAACCAGGGTGGCAGGGTGGTGCAAGGGAGAATAAGTGTTCTCTGGTATACAGGTTGGAGCCTGTGTAACTGGAAGTTGGTGCTTCCATTCAGTTGGTGCTGGAACATTAAGGGAGTTGGTGCTTCCTTCTAGTGGGTGCTAGAGAAACTAGAGAGTTGGTGCTCTCAAACAAGTTGCATCTTGTGAAACAGAGGTAGCAACCTCACATTGAGTTGGTGCTCAATTATAGATGATGTACAAAACTTAAAAGACTGCCTATCATTTCGAAAAAGAAGAGGTTTTCTCCCTTTATGGGTTTCCTCGTGAAAATCTGTCTCTTTGTATACCTTATGTGTGACTGATGCTCTTTACTTTCACTGTCCATATGTTGTATATTGTTGATGATCACTTGAAGAAAGATTAATAATGTTTTAATAGACTTAAAATTGTTTAAGCTCAATTACAACTGATTCACCCCCCCTCTCAGTTGTTTTAGTAATTTCAACAGGGGGGTCCCATATAACTTTCACGATACTAGACTTTGACACTCCCTAACTCAGACTCCAATGTTTGATTTAATGGCCTTGAAGAGTTTCCTCTCCAACCTATTTCAAGGCCCTAACCCTAAACTAGTTGGTTGACCCTACAAACATAAAAAGTCTAATGAATCTTTATATTTAGCATTAATTTTTATGGCTTGTCTTATGTCAAAGGTTATGAAAGTGAAACTAGTGATGTTTGAAAGATAAAAGAAAAATAAACAAAAAGATGGAAACAAAATACCTTCACTTAAATCAAATCTTAAACAACTTTTCAAACTGAAATTTTTTCTAAGATCTTTGAACAACAAACTCAAAGTAGGATTTCACTTGACTATGAGCTACTTATGATCTAAGTAAACTGTGAATAACTTATGAAAGAAAAGACTTTTCCCTGGTTACTAATGCAAAACAATACTATTTAACCAAACAAAGAAATAAAAGATTTATTTTATTTTATTTGAATGCTCACAAAGAAGAAAGAAAAAATATCAACAAGTAAAAACCAAGAAAACTTCTGGCCTAAGCGTCAATCGCAAAGAGTCACTTTAAAAATCACACACAAAAAAAATAAAATTGGACTCTCACACTTGTCTAAAAACCCTATAAAAGAAAATTTTGAGGAAAACTTCTTAATGAAAAAGAAAATCTATTACTATGATCAAACCTAAGTTACTGACCGCTATGATAGAGACCCAAAAACCTGAGAGGTATAACTCTTGTCAAAGGAAAGAATGACTGCCTCACCTTCAACAAAAAATTTCTCCACAAGCACATTGTTGACAGTTCAACAACAATCGTGTGCATGCGAGTTGTGTAAAGTCAGAGCACGTGTACACACGTTCTGGCCTTATACATGCCACATGTATCTCAGAAACTCTGAGAGAAATGAAAGGCCAAGCAATCTAGCCTAGGCAAAGACTACTGGTACTAAGAACCAGGATCTCTTGAAGACTCAGACACTTACTTTAATATAAAAAAGAAAACAGTTCAAGGAAAAATTCATAGACCAAACAAATCTGAGGTGAAACCTAAGCTACAGACTGCAAACAACAACGACTAGAAAGAGTTCCAGAAAACCCCTAATAAGGACTATTTCTGACAGGGGAGAGGATGACTGCTTCTCTAAAAGAATTTTTTTGGAATCATACACGCGACTGACCCTTCCTCAGCTAGTGTGTACACGCAGGCTGTGAGAAGGTAGGGCGTGGGTACACGTGTGCAGACCTTATACAGGCCGCGTGTACCTCTGTGGGTGTCGGAAAAGAAAATAAATGAAGTCAAGCAAAGAAACATAGATAATTGGTATGGAAGACCAGAATCTCTGTTAGCTCATACTTTTGCAGAAACTTTAAAAACAAGCAATGAAACCAGTTTTTAAAAATACCCAAAAAATATTCCCAGAAACCCTAGAGATCCCCAGTATGGTCACCAATTCTATTGTGGGTGGGAAATCCCTCCTATGGACTAGCACTAAGGGTTTTATCATGCATGCAGAAATGACCTAAAGATTCTTACTTTTTACCATCATCCCATGCCTAGACCCCCATTACTCATATATAAATACAAGGTTCAAGAGATTAAGTTGATGTACCGTATTCTTCGTGTTTGATGTCGATCCCTTTTCATGCTTGGTCGTTCTTTGACTGCAACTCTCCTCCCAATGCTGACTTGCATTCACTAAAGAAAAACAAAGAACTCCACATGCATTTGATCTATGACCTAATGGGTTAGAGATTTAATCAATCATACAATCAATATTCCAATAATGACAATCTCATATGGCGGGATGGGAAAATAAATTATTTTGTTAACTTCACAATGATACCTTACAATGATAAAGTCGGCTACTGCTCATCGATCTTGGTCCTGGGCTCTTCTTCCACTGTCTTCCAACTGCTTTTCTCTATACTTCTCTTTACACAAGGATGGATAATGGTTGGGACAAAGGGAATGATCAATCGGGTATAGTTTCTTTACTATGATTCTCCTCTTCCAAATGGGACTCGTAACCCTTCTTTTATAGGCTAGAAGAAGCTAGGTATTTGGTTGAATGTCCGGCCATGCATGGACGAAAGGTTTAGTTAACTTACCCAAAGCTGTGTGTTTCGTCAACAACTTTCCTTTTTTCGTGCTTTTGTAGGTACACAGGGGGTTGTCTTGGGTCAGCTAGCGTGTACACGCGGACAATAATGTAGCAGGGCACGTGGGCCTTTATAAAAGGGTTTTTTAAGAAGAGTTGTTCAACAGTGTTTTGGCAAAGAAGGAATCTGAGATGGCCTGATGCCAGGTAAGCATGTCTGGTGCAAATCAGGGTTATAATAGTAACTTTGAGCCACACTGAGCGTATGGCTGACATGAAAAGTCAATAATTATGAGAAATGGTTGACAAAGGCTTATATACATCCTTTGAACAAGAGCATGAGACATATGGAGGACTCTGGCATAATAGACTCAATGATGAAACATTGTGATGTAGGACACACCAATCAAACTCTCCATAGGGACTGGAAGAGGAACCATTCAGAGGAGTAAACTCCGAACAACAACCTCAACTTCCTAAGGTCATTCTAAACCCAAACTTCAGATGACAAGTGGAATCAAAATTTTGTGCTCTATTCAAAGGCAACACGACTTCTGCTAACATGAGATAATATTCTTTTCCCTCCCGTCGTTTTTTTGTTTTTCATAGAAAAATGAATGTTATGATACAGAGGAGGAAACGAGTGTCATGAGTAAGAAACTCATTCCAATAGTGGAACATAGCTATTCTCAATGCAAGGAGGTGCATGTAGGATATGGACATTGGGGGGAATGTTTCCTCATAGGGTACATGGTGTCAAGATGCAAATGATATAAACAAGGCTCAACTTGGATGATGATGCAAACTGTTGAGATAATAGGATTATAATGCGAAAGTGGGTACCAAAAATTGACTCAATACTACAAGAAAGAGAATGGATGCAATTACAACTTAACTCCAAAGAATTTCCTTTTTTTGTAAATTTAGTCCCCTAGGCCCGAAAAAGTATAAAACAATACCCAGGAGAACTCTTCTAGCCACTAGTGACTAGAGTGTTTCTTTTTTGAAATTAGTCTACTTCATCCGAAAAAGGGTTAAACTTACACCAAATATACGTCCTTTCAAATCCAATTAACGAGTGTGAAATATACGAGTTCACTAGACAATATTTTCTCTTTTTGAGAGAGTCGAAAAAGAGCCTAAACAAGACTCGGAGGATGTTTCTCTAAGAAACATATAATGAGGGAGGCCAAGGCTCCCATGCAGGACTTATGTCTAAAGTCAACAACTCATAGATAGATGAAATAAGATTGGGAAAACCCAAATATTTCCAAGTTGAGGAGGATAAAATACTTACAGAGGTTACCTTATCTACAATATATCAAAGAATTCCCCTTTTCTGGAAGGGTGTAGAAGAAGGAAGTTGAGGCTCTACAAGATCATTCCAATCAAAGGAAACCACCCTGGGACTTGGAGGGAGTGTACTTAGAGAGAGTAGAATGCTCCCTTATTCAGAAGGTACAGGACTAGAAATGGTAAGGACATGGTCCAATGACGCATCAACCTCCAAAATAAGAGTGGGATTGACCGAATATTGCATCGGTAATGTCACTTCCTTAGAATTTTCACTCTCCAAGAGAAGAGTGGGATCGACCGAAGATTGCATCAACATGACCATTTATTCAACTGTTTGATGATTAGGATGCAAGACATCAATGTCAAGAGACACATCACCCCCAAAAACATGAGTGGTGTCAGTTGAAGATTGCATCGACACGACCGTTGATTGAACTAGATGTGAGGCAACATGGTTAAGAAATGATACACCCACGAAAATAAGAGTGGTTTCAGCCGAAGATTCCATTGGCATGACCACTATATCAACCAAAGAAGGATTAGAATGTTGGGAAACCAAAGACAACTCAGAACCTGAAGGGCTCCCAGGCAAGGACCATGCTTCTTGTACCATAGTAGTAGCAGGGCACAAACGAGTAAGGTGATCTCATTTGCAAGGCCTACAAAGGAACTTGGGATTATGTATTACATGTCTAGGCTTCTCAATTGTATGAATTCCCCTAGCATGACTTGCAGTGGCTGGTGACATGCTCCCAACATGACTTGTAGAGGCTAGTAGCAAATCTCCAACATGACTTGCAGAGGTTGGTGATGAATGCCTAGCATGACTAGCAGAGGTTGGTGATGAACCTTCAACATGACTAGCAGAGGTTGATGATGAACCCCCAACATGACTAGTAGAGGTTGGTGATGTATCCCCAACATCACTAGCAGAGGTTGGTGATGTATGTGCAGTGTGACTAGCAGTGACTAGATTTGTGCCCCTAGCATGACTTCCAATGACTGGTTGTTGGTCTTCAACAAGGCTTGCAAAGGTTTTCGACCAATCTCTAACATGAATAGAAGAGTTTGGTGATATAATTTCAGTATGACTTTCAGTGATTAGACTGGAAAAGATTGGTTGCGTCATTTGAGACAAAGGTTCCGGGAAAGACTGGTTTTGAGAAATTTAGGGCCAAGAAGGGTTCTAGTATACACCATGGCCCTGTCTGGCAGGATAGTATCCTCTTCCAAAATGATTCATAAAGGGGTATAAGGGCATCGTCATCGATGAAGCCACGTGTGAAGAGAAAGAGACATAACAAGGGTTACTCATGTGAGGATATATGTTTCCCCCAGACGAAGGAACTTCATGAATGGGGTTTCCCATACTATAAAACTGACTCCCACCGGATGAAGCACCAGAGGGAAGATGGTGGTCCACCATGGAAAAAACATTCGTAGGAATAAGCATAGTGGAAGAAGGATAGATGGATGGGATATAATAAGTAGGATGATCACCCATTTGAGCACTTGCTCCTGAAAAAGTGAATCTAGGATTGGATCAATGGGAAGGAATATTCCAACCTCCTACCCTAAAATTTGGTTGAGGGATATGACTCCCACCAAACGAAAAGGGAAAAAAAGGAGGCATCATGCCTCAGACCCAAACCTAGGATTCACATAAGGTGATAAGACAAAGGATGGAAAGTGTGAAAATATATCTGGCATACCATGAGAAAAATGATTAGAGGCCCAAGGTACTGGCTGAGTATCATGATTCGACGTACCACTAGGAAATACAAAAGGATTCATCCTTATGGAATGAGAAAATAAAATGGGCTTGGTATTGGTAATTGAGGGAGTCACGGGGGCTCAACTAACCATAGAAATGAAAACTCACGATGCAATACAAAATCATAAGGCCAACTAATAATTAGAGAGCACACCAAAGTAAATAAAAACAGACAATGCACACAAACATGATATAGTGGCTGAAAAGGGGCCTCCCTCACTAGAGTAGGTATGTCTCGCCTAAAAGGGGCTTGAGACTCCCTTCAAAATATTGGAGGTATCGTGGTCTTAACAACGCAGTCGGTCAGATCCCCCCAGAGAGGTAATCCTCCATAAAGGTTGTGTGTTTTCCAACCCTTATCTGACTCAGGGTACATGCAGAATAACCCCCTTCAAGTAACCTATGTGGCTACCTATGTCAAGCAACTAAAGCCACCACAATAAAACCAATGTGCAGGAGAACAATTGTAATTCAGGTCCACCGTATGGGCAGGGTAACAAAGGCCAAAATCTTGAAATCACCGCCTCTCACAGAGGTAAAGGAACTAGCAAGACCCCCAGATATGAATATATCCCCATAAATATCTTTGACGCAAAGAAGGTATTAGAGGGATATCTCTTCAACCAACTTCGCACGACCTCGTGCTTAATTCCGGTGTGAGCGAGCGAAGCCTCCTGACGTCAACAATTATACAATGGATTTCACCACTCGCTTAGTGAGACACATATGTTGAGTTTAATAGCTTTGGAGAATTTTACTCACAAAATCCTATTCCAAGGCTCTAAATCTTAAGCTAGTTTGTGCACCCTAAAAATTAATATCATTTCTAATCAATTTTAGATTTATCAGCATTACTTTTAGTGTCTTTGTTTACTCAAAAGACGTGGTCATTGAATTGATGATGTTATGACTCAACATGTGAAAGAAATGAGCATGAATATAATACAAAGTCTTAACTTCAATTCTCAATAAATGATAAGCTTTTCAAAAATGCAACTTTCAATTCAACTCTGCAATTTCAAATATGATGAAATATTTCCATACATGTATCAAGATCACTAATAAGAACCCAAAATATCAAGTTCCATAATGAAGAATGTATATTTTTTTTGTATTTTCAATATAAATAAATGAAAATGCAAGGAGTGAACAACAGTTTGATATATAAACCCTACTGTAAGAAAAAGAAACAAACCAAGAAGGATATCAAGAGGCAAACACCCAGCCCAAGATGCAAGGAAAACCAATGAGAAAGATGATGAGAAATAAAAACCACCCGAAAATTCAACCAAAGAAAGGTTTCTTATCACTCTGTAGGGACTTAACAGTCATGACAGAGACCCAAGAAGACTCAACAACCATCAAAACTTACCCAAAAAACACCAAACTTAGAAATCAAGCAAACAAGGATGATGTATGTGACTGTTTAAGAAAACACAACGTATGTATGTGCCCTATAGAAAAAAAACTCACGTATGTACGCGTCTATCAAGGGAAAACCTGCGTATATGTATTAAAACATTGCCAGGTTAAGGATAAGGCCAAGAAATTCATACTCAAAATGAAAATAGGTCGTCAAGCAATTAGACGACAAGAAACTCAAGATAATTGAGAGCAATCAAAGGACAAAAACACTCCAAACCCCGAAAAAAAGATTTTATCCCCAGTATGGTCACCAATTATGTTACGAGGAAAATCACTATATGGCATGGGGTAAACCACAAAAGATGGAAATGACTATAGAAATCAACTCTAATCTCAAGTATTCTATATAAACAAACATGCTAACAAGATAATATAAAGAGCCTACCTCATCTAGACGTTCAATGAAGTCCACCGTTGAGCACTTGCCTCAAAGCTATACACCCGCAACTTTTCCTCAACAACCAAGATACACAAGAATATGGTGATAATATATAAATTTAGCACATATAATAGAATACTCCATCAATATTCATAACAAATATGCCCATAGAATAATAATTCAAATATTTTCAAGACATTAATTGGACTAGAAAAGGGTATTTCTATTAAAATGTAATCAACATAAGTGTATGAATTATGTGTCAGCATGTTTCAAAGCCAAGAAACTAAGTCCCTTCCAGTTGGGCCTTCACCACTTAAATCCTCCACCAAAGAAAAACTCATATAATAGAGACAATGAGATTCTGCATCAAATAGGAAAGAGCTTGGGGGCTAAACAATGTATTCATAATTAAAATAATAAAGGGATGCAAACTCAATATGAAGTGAATAATTTCTCCAGAGTAACCTTTCTCTCAAAGTTGAATTCTTCTCCTCTTTCCATATCTTGGATATGGCCCATTTATAGGCTTCAAATGGAACTGAAGGGCCGAGTCAGAAAGTTTCCAGTATATTGAAGGTCAAGGATCATGGATATCGTGATGTGACATGGAAACCCGACACCATTTTTTAATTTTGGGAAAAACACCTGATGTACGTGGTATGTAATGGTGCAACATGTGTATAGACATGTTGTATATCTATTAGGGTGTGTATATGTGGAAAAATATGTTTTTATCTCTAGGAATTGCAAAAATGTACTTCAAGTCTGAATAGGGAAATGGAAAAGGCCTTTTGAGCAAGTTGCATGGGGTGAGGAAAATATTATTATAACATGGAGAGTCACGAAGTTTAAATAACATTGTTGATTTAAAGGTGGATTTGTTGTTCAAATACATATGCCCTTAATAGAGAAGATATTTATTGTGCCAAGTGTAGTCCTAATATGCATGGGGTGCGATTTTGTAATGTCCCTAGTCATGACCCTTTGTAATTGTACATATAGGCTGGTTAGCCATGGTATCAATTGTAAATGAAAATGTACATTTAGGCTGGTGAGTCATTAGCACTAAAATTTGATGTTGCATTCACTTGAGTAGTGTGTGTGGTTGTTAGCAAAGAACTGATGCACACATTTTATAGTGTTGCACGCACCTAGGTAATTGCACACATTTCACAGGGTTACGTGCACTTGGGTAAGTGCACGGGAATGACTTGGAAGTGCGTGTAGAGATGAGTTATATATATATATATGGTTGTATATGTATTGAGGCCATGGAGACTGTGTGATTATGAGGCTAGTGAGTCGGGACACAAATAGGTCAGTTTGCTTATCCTTGTAAATATAATCACAATTATTAATATAATATTACATCACTGTGCATAGATAGACTTAGATGAAATTGGATAGGGGGTTGACTCCACCGAAAAAGGGAAAAGGGGGTGGGACGTAAATTTTAGGGAATATTTTATAATATTTCCAGAAAAGTGTAATGTTGGATAATTATTTTATCCTAAGTTCCCGAGGGTAGGGAGCGAGTCACCAAGTGGCTAAATCTACTTTTGAAGGTGACAAGTGTCGAGTTGAAGGAATGAAATATATATTGTTGGCCTTAGTGTATTTTGGAGGAATATAATATGTTATTCATTTTTGACTCTCGTGTGCAGAAGGGGGTCAGTTTCGGAAGAGGACGATTATTACCTTATCTACACAAATAATCTTGTAAGGATTTTCAGGGCTATAATCAGAGTTTACTGTTGAAGAGATTGGTTGTCAGGCTTATGAGTAGTCTCTCTGGGTGAGATATTGGTTGTTGAGAAGTGGGTTTTCAGACCCGTGAGCATACCTTCCAGGTGAGAGTTTTGCCGAGAATTGTTCCTTGGTGCGATGATCATTAGTCATAGGGTTCATAGGCTTCTTGTCTGACCTATTGTTGGTAACCTTGGAAGGGAAGTGGGGTATCCAGAGGAATATTGAGCAGAGAAGGGGCACACTTCCTTAGGTGTGACAGGTGCATGGATAATGAGGGACTGTAGGCTAGTTGCAGTAGAAGGCACCCAGGATTGAGCAATTCTATTGATAATAAGACCTTATCTTGATGCTAGGAATATTTTTTCCTAGGTAGAGTTAAGCCTCAGTTCGGGGGTGATGTGTTGCTGAAATCTTATGAAAAATAGAGTCTATGGTTGGGAGGAACGTCTGCGTTCTGTGTGTAGTTAGTGACTTTCATTAAAATATAAGTGTTCTTATGTGCTTGTCATGTTTACCATGTTCTTATTTATCTATGCTTGATATGGGTTAATTCTTATATGTTGTCACATCTAAGTATTTGTTGTTATTTTGTTTAATGTTTCTTGTGCATGTAAGTATGGTTCTTATAGCTTGTATTTGTAGTTGTGCATGGATATGACAAATGTTGATAGTCTTTCTTGTTAATTTAACCTTGTGATTTTGGTTACGAGTCTTCAAGAAGATGATTGAATGGTCGGGTGCGTAGGAAAGTATCCTATGTGCACAAGAGGCTATCACTCATGCACGCGTTCATGGAATTAGACCCCCCACACACAAAAATCGAAATTGGTGTGTGAAACGAGGGTGGTTGTGGGCGCAGTTGTGTTGTATGATCAATATGCTACTGCACACAGTTGATGAGTTATTTCCACTGCGTAAAGTTGTACTAAAAGGAGTAAGTTAATGTGGTGCATATTAGTTTGAGGTTGAGTGTATTAATTTAAGTGATACTACATAGACTAGAGTTTAGTATAGTATATGCGCAGTGGATTTTTTGGAGTAGCATTGCTTAGTAGTATGTTGGGGATGTTACATATTGGTTGATTGAAAACAATCTCAGAGTGATTTGTAGTAGCATGTTGTAAGTTGTGGTAATGAGAATCAGTTGGGCGACTCGGTACATTACATTGTGGTATCAAAGATATTGGTTCAAAACTAAAATTGTATGGGATAAAGGTCAATAAGAAGCATCAAAGATCTAGTTTGAACACAGATCTTGCATGAGTTGAGTTTTACTTAAGGAAAAATTCAGACTAGGAAGTGACCAAATTTGGAATTTTAGCATGGCCATGGTGCACATTAAGCAGGAATGCACAAACGTGCATGCTTAATTCATGATATTTTGGAGTGCACCACTGTAATTGCGTAGTAAACAATGGTGCATGGGTGTGTGCACTAAAGGTTATGAGTTGCGTGGAACACATTTGTGACACATGTGCATTACTGATACACGACGTGGATGTTAAAAATCAACATTGTGCATTTGTGTGTGTTGAATACCAGTGCGTGCATGGGATTCAAAAGGAAGGATTCTGACAAGATGGTGTTGTGTTTTCTTGGATGTGTTTGATGAATTTTTCTAACAAATCTGGTTGTCCGCACAGTTTTTAGAATTATCAGCGATCAGAGAAGGACAAAATCAATGCACAAGGTCAAAAGCATGGAAGATGTGTAAATGACTTACAATCTTGATGATGAATTCGAGGATCTGTATGTCGGGTTGGGTGTTGATGGTACAAAATCCAAGGAGGAGCATGTGAAATTGGTAGAAAACATAAAGGGATTACAAAAATATGTCCAAAAATATAAGGCTAATAATGAAATACTTATGAGAGCCAAGGAGTAGCAAGATGACTTCAATGTCAAATTGATGCAGAGCCTAGAAAAAATAGAAAATAAAATGGATACGGATTCAGAGACAAGTAGTTCAAGAAGTTGCAGGTCTCATGATGAGAAAATAACAGAAGCAAGAAGTGTTGGTAGGAATCAACCTCACTCGCCAAAGAATTCTTTTAGGAAAGCGTGCAATAGTTCAATTCAATCTCCTGTCAGAAAACATATGAGAAGGATTGGGGTGGACAAGCTACAAGGAGAAATGAATAAGTTCAAGCCTCATACCTTTGACAATGAGCACAAGAAGGATGAAGAGGCAGAGACCTGGTTGCTGGGTATGAGGAAGTACTTCCAGCTGCATAATTATCTTGCACAGGAAGAAGGAATAATTTCCATCTATCAGCTAAAAGGAAAATCATCAATGTGGTGGGATCAGTTTGTGGAAGTGTAAAACATTGATGAGAACAAGGTTACTTGGAGGGAGTTCAATAGGTATTTCTAAAATAAATACTTAACCAAGTGTTACTATGACAAGAAAATGAAGGAGTTCTTTGAACTCAAGCTTGGGAGTATGACGATAGAAGTTTATGAAAGACAATTTTTAGAGCTGCTAAAGTATGACACATTCATCAAGTATGAGAAAGTTAAAATTTAGAGGTACCTAAGTATGTTTCCTTCAATTGTCAGTGTCAAGATATAGTATGATGATCCCAAGACATTGGACAAAACCATAAGGCGTGCTAAGCGTCTTTTTGAGTAGAAAAGGGGAAGACTGAATTTGCAAAAGGCTTGGGAAGATAAGATGAAAAAAAAGGTGGATCAGAGGAAGAAAGGGGCTAAGCCACCATTTTTCATAAACACTACGCAAGGACAACCAACTTTCCAGGAGCCTAGAATGTCTGAGATAGTGGGGAAAAAACCATGGAAACAATCTATTCAATGTTGGAGTTTTTGCGGGAATCATATGTGCAAAGATTCCCCTCAAAGAGGTGATAAAGTGAGGACCGCACATAGTGTACAACAAGTTGCGAAAACTGATGACATGGGAAGAAATGTGCATAGGATTTATGCAACGTTGGTGATCCAGGTGGATATTGATGGCCACCCACCTATTCCAATTGGCTCCTCTTGACTATTTTTAGTTCAACATGTTCTTCTGTAGTTCTTTGTAATTGTGGGTTCTACACTTTTGGGGATGTCTGAAGCCCTACACATATTCCAGGTGGATACTAGTGGCCTCCCATTTAATCCAACTAGATTATTTTTTATGTTTTCATGTCAACACATCTTGTTGTACTTCCAGGGCCATTTTGGGGCCCTAAACATTGTTTTTTTTTTGCTCGCCACAGTCAAAATATAGACAGAGTCAGAGTTTTACGGTGTAATGTGTAGCTCTATGAAATACCTTTCCAATGGGCTATCACGCACCTAAAACATAGGTCATATGCAAAATTTATGACCCCAGGATGTTGACGTACCAACTTACCCATAGGGGCCCACATAACTTTTAGTGTTTCACCTCCTAGGGTTAGGTTTTTGGATGTCTAGGGTTTTGGCATTCATGAGTAATATCCAAAAGGCCTCTTGACTTCATTTTAATAATTTTTCTCAAACATAGGCACGTAGTAGCCACATCTCTTCTCAGAGATAGCTACCACCATTTGAGCAAGTGTTTCAGCTCAACAGTTTTACAGTTTCAACCTATTTCATTTATTCAATAGAAGATATTTTTTAATGGATATCTGTGTTGTTCTCCATATCTCTATGTTTATTGTATTCAGTCTGTTAATCAGTTCATTCTTCTCCTAAATCGGGATCATTTGGATAACAAGTAAGATGATTTTTAGTTGCACATGATCGAGGTGGAAGGTAAGATTAATGACCAACACATTGCTATTTTAATTGACTCAGGATCTAGTCATAGTCATCTAGATCCTAATATGGTGGAAAGGTTTCAATTTTC
>WSFP011330164.1:0-39135 GCA_009831015.1 Picea engelmannii
TGTGCTTTTGATAGCAATTATTTTAGTTATTACTTTGTAAATGAGGTTACAAAGTGAAATAGGTTTGAAGTCACCAAAGGAGATTGGGTTCGACCTCTTAGGAATCAAAGAAAAAATATTGCACTGAGAGCTCCCGAGATTCTACCAAAAACTCTCAACTCCTCCACTACCCTAAGGATTTCTTCTTCTAAAAGATCATAAAAACCAATATAAAAATCCATTGTCCAACTGTCTGGACCCAAACTCTTTGACTTTTTGAAACCTGTTAGTACCTCCTTCAACTCATGCTTTGTAACTAGGGCCTCCATCTTGTTGTTCATTTCTTGATAAAAAAACCTAAGGAATAATCAAATCACTCTCATATGCTCAACTATGTGATTCTTCACTAGTTCCATGAAAAGGGTTTCAAAATGAGCCATCCCAACAACCGATATTTCTTTGAAAGACCTAATTTTAGTACCATATGGACAATCCAATTCCAAAATGGTATTGAATGCTTTTATGTGGGAAACAAATTTGTGAAAAATATTTTCATTATTGTCCCCCTCCTCGAGCCAAATGGCCTGACTTTTGAGCCTCCATGTGGTTTCTTCAATGGCCAAGAGACAATGTTTCTATTCTTCCAGAGCTTTGAGCTCTTTCCGTTCTTCAGGGGTAAATACCCCCACCAAATTTTGGGAAAAGAGCCTAGTTATATTCTCCTCGACCTTCAACAAATCAACCTAACAAGAAGCCCTTTTCTTTTTGTACCAATCTCCAACTAGCTTCTTGACAAGCTTCAAATTTGCCACGAATTGAGACATTGCAGTTTCACTTGTTGAAGGATTAAAAGGTTTCCGGTTATCATGAATAAGCCTCTAGAAATCCTCCTCTCCTATCCAAACATGATTAAATTTAAAGGGGCATGGGGGTTTCTCATCATCTTTTTTCCAGTTGAAGAATAATTGGACAATACTTCGAAGAACCACCCACTCCTATAGAAGACCTGTACCATTAAATTTCCTCCACCAAACGCTCTGTCAACAAAAAATTGTTTAAACGCTTTGAAACTCCCAATGCACCACTTCAACCATCCCTCCAAGCCTAAGACACCAGAACAAGTTCTATGTCAACAAGCTTAGATTCTTTAAACCGATGGGAAAAATAGTGTGCTAACAAATCTTGCCTTGTTTAATTCCCCCAAACCTCTCTTGGGGATATTGTCAAATTCAAGTCATCGCTTAGAACAATTGTATCCTCCCTCAAAACCCCATAATCAAATAATGAGTCCCAATAAGTCCTTCAGTCCACATATGGTTTGTTATCGCACAAATTGTAGCTTGGAAAAATCCCAACCTAAGTCACAAAGGTGAGACAACTATGCGAGTACCTACCCAGTTTCACCTTAGATACACACTACCCTCGCTTTAGTGATGATGAAATCACCAGAAGGGGGGAATCCTGGTGACCCTAGGGGCATTGAGATGGAAAGTAAGAGAGTGATTCAATGGACACCCCTATAGGTCAAGATTGGAAAAGGAGTAAGGCTTGAGAATGAGTCTTGTAGAGGGAGAATGGTTTCCAAGTGTTGTGTACCTGCAAAAACAAAGTTAGCTCTGCCCAGAACAAGACAAGTGATAGACATAGAAGCCTTAAACCAAAGGGAATCAAGCAAGAATCCTTGATGTCTCAAATTGCATCAGTATGGAGATATATAGATCAACAATAAAAGATGTTAATAGCTGCAGATTTAACCATCCAAAATCTAGTACAAAATATCAGAAATAAAGCTAGCAATGACTAGTCAAACTTCCAATGATTAAAGCAAGATTTTAGTGGTGATTAGTGGATGTTATACGATGTTATCAAAAAGTTATTATGAAAACCAAGTGGCTGTAGAAAACAATTGCTACAACAACAAATTCTAGCCACCAAAATCAACAAACAATCTACCCAAATGATAGCCAATGACAAGTAGTTTAATAATGGTAGCTTGTAAGCAAATTTCAGTGGTAGAATAGTGAGAAATAGATGAAGAAAATGTGATTTTGCAGCAGCCCTAATGGTTGTAGATTTAATTTGTAACAAAAAACAGAATTACAAGGATAAAGAAGAAGCCCTTGAAGCACAAGAAAGCTTATGGTATGAAGAATGGATTCCAACTTGAATAATTGCAATACCTCAATTTTCACATATACCAATGCAATGGTTTTATATCTCCAATGAAAAAAGACTAGTGACTTTTCAATTGGGTTATGGAGTCTCTTGTGTAAGATTTAGAGTTTTTACTTCTCTAGGGGTGTAAGCCTTTTTACTCCCTAGAGCAAACAAAACCTAACAAGGTAAATCTATGAGGGTGTACACCCTTTTACTCCTCCTAGCAACCTTTGCAAAGTAGCTTATTCAAGACAATAATGATAGATCTTAGTGGAGGGTGTATGCCTTTATACTCCTCCAAGGTTTTAGACAAATATAACTTGAGACAAGAAGAGAAAAACACAATTAATGCAAAAATTCCTTTCTAAGAAAAAAACATGAAGAAGCCCTCTTTTACCAAGAATATTCCACCACAATAGCAAGAACAAGACATCCAAGAGATAGCGCTAGACCTCCTTCCAATAGACAAGTAACAAGCATTCACAAGAGAGATTCAAGAGAAAGAAAGATTAAAATTTCCAAGTAGGGAAACAATTTCAACCATGCAATATGTAATTCTCAAGTGAGTTATGATCCAAATGACAAAGGGGTGACCTCTATTCATACGAGGTTACCTAAAACCCTTTTGGCCACTTTTTGAAAAGTCAACATCAAATTAGAGAGGTTGACTTCCCTATTTGTCCTTTTACATCCTAAAATTAAAATTTACAAAAAGAAAATCCCCTTTTAGGGGTGACATCATGCCCTAAAGGGTGACGTAGGGCCTCTACTAGAGACATTGAGCCTTTGATGAAGATTGTTGGGCCTCCAAAGGCCACGAATCATGCCACCAAGTGCTCTAGCATGTGCCAAGTGTCTCTCTCTCCATATAACCATGACCATCACCATCAACCATGAGAAACCCCATCAAAACCCTAAACCCATGTGACGTCTAGGGCATAAGGTGTGACGTTTTAGGCCTTCCAAGGCCATCGTTGGGGTGAAATGATCTAGAACATGGTCATCTCATGGTGTCCAAGTGCCTCCAAAGGCAACGTTACTCTTCCTATGTGTCCAGAGAGAGGTGCACATCATCCAACCTATGGGCTTCATGCTCGAATGAAGGTCCAAGTGACCTTGTGCCTTCATGATCAAGCTTTCACCTGTCAAGGACCTGAACAGACAAACAAGTATGCCCTCCAAGGGTCCATAAGTCACAAGTATCATGCCAAGTAAGCCATATATAATAAAAGAACCACACAAACATGTGTGTCAAATCCCCCACTTTTCAAAATAAAGAAATGCTCAAAGACCTTATACAATTTGCAAAATTTAGATATGGGAGGGGTGTCATAATGCCCTATTGGGTGAACCAATTCCTCAAGTAGGGGGTGTTCCCAAGGAGAATCCTTTCTATGTTATGTAATGAATGTGAGGTGGATATGGTTAGACTTCTAGGTATGGGATTTCATGACACACAAGGGCTCATATTGTCTCATTTATGGGTGCCTTTGTTGAGGGTTGGCCACATCGTTTTCCTCTTTTTTGTTTTTAAAGCATATTTTTCCAAGCACTTTATTATCCATTTATTTTGCACGTGTTTCCAAGTTGAAGACAATAGGGGGCACTAAAAAGGAAATGCATAGCCCACAAATGTTCTACCTTGGTTTGCTTGCTTTTCCAAGTTGAAGACAATAAGGGGCACTAAAAGGGAAGTGCATAGCCCACAAACGCTTTACCTTGGAAAGTAACATTAATTAATTAGTTATTTATTTTATGGGTCCCTCACTTTTTTTAAAGAGGCGTTTCATTGCTCTTGGGACCCCAAATCGAGCTTTTATTGCATAATGTTTTTGCCAGGGCACCTCCGAGCCTAGTGGCCCCTTCTTCCCATGAAATGAACTACACACCCTTATTGGGTCAACAAGCTTGAAAAACTAAAAGATGGGGAAACGAAGGGAAGAAGTAATGGAAAGTGGCAAGTATGAGAGAGAATGGTACGATGACACTTCAAGGAGACCCCCTAGTAGAAACCCTTTCCCTGAGGGTGGCCACTTACTAGGAAACCATGACACTCACCAAGGTGAAATAGGGAAAAAAACATGATTTCCAAGCAAATATTTTCAAAATCAAGAAAGGATCCTTTGAAACATGTTCAAATGCTTCAAATATTAAAATGACACTTACCACAATACCTGACTTTTTACTTCATGAAGCAAGACCTTTTGTCCTCTGTGGGCCAAGTTAAGTGTGGTGGATGTTGCTGCCATCAATCGAATGGTGATGTGTGGTATGATAGGGGCCCCTACCTACTCATCTCCCTCTCGGTACTCCGTGTATGCAACCCAAGGGCCTCGAGACACCATCTCCTTAGTTATCCCTAGAAATGGGGGATAACATGGTCCATACAAATTAAGCATTTTAAATACTTTTCCCAAGTTTTTAGCTTCCCATTCCAACACGATACGTGCATCAAGAGAATTGGTGTTTAAAATTGCAAAGGAATAATTCCAAGCCATTAACAGCCCCTGGGACACCCCAACAACATCTAGTGTGCTAAAACTCTAATTTCGAAAGAGAGACAACAAAATTTCAATTTCCCTGGCCCCAGAGACCATTGTCTCCTGCAAAAGAATAATATCATGCTTATATATTAAGAAAAATCTTCAGAGGGATTGTCTCTTGCAAGCACTCCCTACCCCTCTCATGTTTAAAGACAAGATTATCACAAGGTAATCGCTCTAGAGGGCTTCTCGGCTCTAAGTGCCATGGTTATGGTTAATTATTTTCCTTGTTGGACCTCCTTCAAGGCCTTATTTTTGGCTTTGGAAATAAAGGACTTGCATTCTTGATGAGATGGTAACTTCACAATAGGATCCACACCCCCTTTGACTACCCCTTTGTGTACCTCGTGCTCCATTAGTCCCAATAGTTTATGGGAACACGACTGATAATGCAGGGAGGAAGGCTCATGTGGCTTCATAAAGTGAGAGGGAATCTTTCTAGAGTCTTGAATACAAATAAAATCATAGGCACCGCCCCTTTCAAAAATTTGGCTAAAGATGATATCCCCTCATCTACTTCCATAGGAAGGGCCTCAGGAGCCTTCGAACTAGGGAAGCGATTCGAGGAGTAGAGAGATTCAACACATATTGATCCTTTGGTGCTATCAACTCATCCATAAGCAATTTTCCACCCTTGTCTTGAGGATGCTAGTCTTCAAAATTCCTCTAGGACTGGTCATCCATCACTTCCCCACTCCCTCCCTTTTGGACTCACGTAGATGGAATTGTGACCACCTCATCAGTGACGAAAACATAGATTTTCTTTACCCATCCTTTCCTTGCCTTTGGAAAATCCATAAAGACTAGGAAATCTCTCCCGAGGTACCCTATCTCTCGACAACCAATACATATAACCGACACCTTCCAATAGGCTAGGATCTAGGAGAAACAATCGGGCTTCCAAACCACGTCTAGTTTCGACAAGATCCATTTGCTAATATCTAGTTCAAAAAGTACTTTTACCACCCTTTTATCTTCACATCGCATGATTTTCTCATCAAGATAGTGAGTTTTCCTAAGGAATTTGCTATTGATTCCAATACCAGACCTGACCAGAGCTCCAAGGGTAACCCTGGTAGTAACACCCATATATGTTGAATAACGAAAGGTTCAGTTTGAGGGTTGAAACCTCAATGCCACCACTTCATGACTAAACTTGAAGGGCCTCAAATCCAATCCCTACTTGGTATCGCCTCCATGTCTTTCAAAGACTTCAATTCGAAACAAATCCAACCTGTTAACACATAAGATTGTATGGGTCAAAAAATTCACCTTGGTTTTGTTTTTCGAGTCATAAGGTTTATAGGATCATGTCAAGGAGGATTTATGGTTTCCAGAGCCTACAATTTAACCAATTCTCCAGGGATTATTTCACACCATCAACTAACAACCTCCTCGAAGTGTGCAATCTATGTTTTAGTTGGCATTGTGAACTGATAGACTAGCGTCGCGAACTCATTCCCTGTAGCAGTTTCTCCTAAATATTTGATCATAAATACCAAATGGTGATGTGGGTTTTTCTGAATTTTTTTGTGGGGGAGAATGATAATGGAATTGACCTGTCGACCAAAATTCATCCTGACCTAGTTTGGAATTGAAAGATATAATTAAAACACCAGTGTGCTGCAAACTCTCTGTTTTGCATAATTGTTGGATAATCGCCTTGTTTGGAAGTTTCCACCTGTCAAGGAAGGTTCGAATGGTCTCCCAGGATTTAGTTGGACATGAGGGAAATGTGTTCCATCTCTAGATCAAACAGAATGACATGTTTCAAAAGGAATTTATCTCATTAGACAAGATCCCTAAAAATAGGAATTTGTTAGGTTTTTGTTGGAATCTTTTGTAACAAGACTCCTAAATGGAGGAGGATCCTATGTAGCTCCTTGGTTTCGACCTCCTTAGGGTAGATAGAGATCAGTAACTATATATGAAAGTGGATTTTGATAAGGAAGGGGTTGGATTCATGATCCAAGAGAGGAGAGAGCTAGAGGAACAGTTTTAGTTGCTCATTTGTAAGCTTGAGGACTTGTTTGTAATGACATTTTCTGCCATTAAAGATTCATGAGAGCTGTTATCAGATTGTCTTCTGTGTTTTTCCATTTCTTTGTTATCTTCTTTCTTGAACATATTGTAGGTTTTGAGGATCATAACCACCATTGATGGATGGATTCATGAACAACAAAGGATTTGTTGTAGCTTGCCCATTAAATCATTGTTTATTGTCAAAGCAATATGTATCTGTTTTTAGAAAGGATTTCTATACAATGGATGTTCTTCATTTTTTCATATTCACCATGCTTCTACTCATTATTATATATCCCTTTGTCTGATATGCAGTTTGATTTCCTTTGATATGTAGGATGTTATGACTCATTACCCAATGGAATGCCTCTGCAAACAAGTTGTTGCCCTCTCCCTTTCTTTCCCAGTCTTGTTGATCCACCTACCCAAACCAATTTAATCCATTTATATTTTGATGGGTAATGGGCTTGCACTTACATCAATCTAAGTGTGACTCTCAATGCTAACATTTTTAGCGCCGTTGTTGAGGACAAAAGTGAAGAAATCTTCCCTGGGAGAACAACAACGATCATATCCATCTCTTGATAGTAGACAGGAGCATGAGACAATCTTGACTACAATCTTCTACCTGACGACTCCAACTTCATCATAGATGAATCTATGGGTGAATCCACTGGTTTGAAATGGACAAGATTATTGCTCATAGGTATGCATTTTGTGATTTCTAAATTCTATATGGTTTTCCAAACCTCGTGCCTGATAGAAGTGAATGGGAAGGATGCCTTCCTAGGTTTAGAGGGGAAAATTGGGAAATGCCAGCTGTGTTTTTACTAGATTTTTATCAGTGCATACTTAAGTTGAAAGTTATGCATGAAGATGTCCTCATGAAATTGTTTACATACTCTTTAGATGGAGCAACTCTTGATTGGTGTAGATCACTCCCGGTTGGTTGTATTACTTCACTGAGACATTTTCATGCTGCATTTCGTTTGTTTTGCAAAGAGAAATTTGCAGTTGATTTCCTTGATCAAGAATGCGATTATGAATTTGATTTGCTGATTAAAGGATCAAATAGTCATAAAGAGTATGCTGCAGTAGAAGACACTTTTCATAATGATCAAGAGGATGATGATCTTCAAAGTGATAGCCGGGATGTAGATACTTTTGACATTGTATCAAATGTATCCATTGTTTTAAGTTTTCATGAAAATCAAATTGTTTCCTTTGAGTATTCAAATGATAATGAGCAAATCAATATATCAACATGTGACAATTTTGAATCTAATCCATGGGAATATAGTGAAGAAGATAAGGAAGACTTGCAACAACAGTTGGAATTCTCTTTATCACCTATTGATGAGCAGAAAAATCCAAGGATCAATGAGTAAATGTCTATCATTTATGTACCTGCACTTACAAAAGACATCAAACAATACATGAGTAGTTGTGAAGCATATGAGGACCATCATTTTATTGATGAATCAACCTTCACAGAGGAGCAAGATGGTTTTCTTAACCAACTAGAAATGTCTTGTCATAAGTTTCATGATCGTGTGGATTTTTACATAGAGTTATATTTTTCAAAGGTTTCTAATGATCCAATTGTTGGTATCCTTTCATATCATAGTTGTAAGTATCCATTGATTATTAACCTCTTGTTGCAAGCTTCATATCACTAGAAAATTATTTCGAACAATTGCATGGAAGGAGTTATTTTCATCAGTTTGATACTCACCTGGCTGCATTGGAAGTATGACTTCAATTAAGCAAAGTTATTCAATTGGGTAGTTTAGAGTAGGATTATGTATATAAATAAGCTTGCTATGCAAGCATTTTGTTTGCAGTGAGTGTTTTATTTTCACTTTTCAATAAATGATCAGAGGTACTGTCAAGGCATAGACATAGTACAAATTGCAGAAATGGAATGGATAAGACTCTGGAACTGCATGTTCTTGGAAACTCACAGGGAGCATGCCATCCCTTGTGGAGCTAGATGTTAACACATAAGATTGTATGGGTCAAAAAATTCACCTTGGTTTTGTTTTTCGAGTCATAAGGTTTATAGGATCATGTCAAGGAGGATTTATGGTTTTTAGAGCCTACAATTTAACCAATTCTCCAGGAATTATTTCATACCATCAACGAACAACCTCCTCGAAGTGTGCAAGCTATGTTTTATTTGGTGCTTTGAACTGACAGATTGGCGTTGCGAACTCATTTCCTATAGTAGTTTCTCCTAAATATTTGATCATAAATCCCAAACGGTGATGTGGGTTTTTTCTGAACTTTTTTGTGGAGGAGCATGATAATGGAATTGACCTACTGACCAAAATTCAGCCTGACCCAGTTTGGCATTTGAAAGATATAATTAAAACACTAGTGCACTACAAACTAGCGCTGCAAACTCTTTGTTTTGCATAGTTATTGGATATTCACCTTGTTTGGAGGTTTCCACTTGTCAAGGAAGGTTCGAATGGTCTCCCAGGAGTTAGTTGGACATGAGGGACATGCGTTCCATCTCCAGATAAAGCAAAATGACATGTTTCAAAAGGAATTTATCTCATTAGACACAATCCCTAAAGATAGGAATTTGTTAGGTTTTTGTTGGAATCTTTTGTAACAAGACTCCTAAATGGAGGAGGATCCTATGTATCTCCTTGGTTTCGGCCTCCTTAGTGTAGATAGAGATCATTAACTATATATGAAAGTGGGTTTTGATAAGGAAGGGGTTGGATTCATGAGCCAAGAGAAGAAAGAGCTGGAGGAGTAGTTTTAGTTGCTCATTTGTAAGCCTGAGGGCCTGTTTGTAATGACATTTTTTGCCATTAAATATTCATGAGAGTTGTTATCAGATTGTCTTCTGTGTTTTTCCATTTCTTTGTTATCTTCTTGCTTAAACATATTGCAGGTTTTGAGTATAATAGTTGCAATTGATGGATCTGTTGTAGCTTGCCCATTAAATCATTGTTTATTGTTAAAGAAATCTTTATCTGTTTGCATAAAGGATTTTTGTACAATGGATGTTCTTCCTTTTTTCATATTCACCATGCTTCCACTCATCATTATATATCCCTTTTTCTGATATACATTTTTTTTGCCTTTGATTTGTAGGATGTTATGAATCCTTGCCCAATGGAATGCCTCTGTAGACAAGTTGTTGCCCTCTCCCTTTCTTTCCCAGTCTTGTTGATCCACCTACCCAAACCAATTTAATCCATTTATATTCTGATGGGCAATGGGCTTGCACTTACACCAATCTAAGTGTGAATCTTAGTGCTAACACAACCTTTGACCAATATGTGAAAACTTGGGATATAGACCAACATCTTCCTTCAACTAGTTTCCAACCAACAAACTAAATGGCTCATTGAAATTGTCTTTCCCATAAACTTCCCAACTAGAGCCAAATTGGACAGAGTCTCTACCCTCTCTAACCCCACATCAAATCCTATTACCATACTCACTTTTCACGCCCCAGCCTTGATACATTTTTTCTTCTGCTGAGTTTGAAAACCATTACCAGGGGAGTCGGTAGTGCCCGAAGTTACTCCAATATCAAAACCGATGTTCATTTTTGCATGCACCTTTAAGACCAAATCGAGACCCCTAGCTCGGTTTATACTGCAATGGATTTACTCCCCACTAACATTTCACCACCCGTTATCTCCTTGTCTAGAGGAAGGATCGACGTCTCATCTTTGACCGTAGTACTGAAATCCCTAGAGTAGCGCCATATCTCTCGACCCTCCTCATCTGTGTGAAAAATCACGAGAGAATCCCATATGTCATTTTCACCATAGTCAACTAAATATTCCCCCATAACTACTAGCCCGTGAGAACCGGTCACTGAGAAAATGAAAACCCCGTAGAATAAGCCTGACAAAAGCCCTAGACCCTCTCCCATTTCGGCTCCTCCAATCTCGACTTTCCATTTACCCTTGCCAATAAAAGAGAAAGAGTTGGAAAAACTAATTTACATAAGAGGAATTCAATTAAACTCCAATATAGTAGGAGGACAATGTAGTTGAATCATGTGGCAATAAGTTGTTTTACTTTAACTCCAAAGTAGAGACTTTGTTATTCTACATCTAGTTGATTATGATGTGAGCTACTTATATGAGAGCTAAGCTGGAGTAGAATTATCATAAGGGAACTAAAGTAATTTCCCATTCTTATGAGGTCAAAAACATCTGAAATTTTACAGAGAAAAACTTGTACTATCACTCTCTTCTCATCCTCTCTGGTTGAAAAGATGAACAATTGTATCTGTGTGCTCACTTTAATCATTATAAATTTATAAATATGAATGCTTTGAGGTCATCATTGTAAAAAAATTGATATGCTAGCTACATGTTGGACTTGCCACATGTCAGTAGGTTGATCCTACAACTTGGCTACCTACCCTTTTAATCATGGGAATTGGTTTGACTTAATGTGTGGATTACTATCTGCAACATTTCCATTCCACATGTTAGCGGGCTTCTCCTACAACTCAACTACCTTCCCTTTTCATACTGGGTGTTGGAGCCGCCTTTTTATTTTGTTCAAATCTATTTTAAAATGTCAAATGTCGGGTTTTAAGATTCTTTTTCGCTTCGTGATATGCACCTACTGAAAATCTCAGTAGTCTTGACATGCGAAATAGCGAGGGATGTTATGTTTCACAACTTAACACTTTATATCGTTAAACGAAAGTCTTTACTTTTGGTACCTTGGAATATCACTCTTCGAGGGTCACAATTCACAAGATTTACAAACCCCGATGTGCGAGGTCGCGAAAAGTTTCAAAATCTTACCTCAGGTGAAAGCTAAGAGTGGGACCATGTAAACCCTAGTCAAATGTTGTCGGGATTTCGTGTCTTGGCGTTTACTCTATTCTAAAACATTATCGTCATAACCCCAAAAGACGAAGTCGCGAGATCCTCACATAAGTAACCCGAGTTAACGTCCAGAGTGTTTAGTCTGACCATGGTTAAAGCCTCTCGGGATTTCGCAACTCGGCATACGTTCCGTCTGGAAACTATACCCTCGAAGCCCCGAGCCGCGAAGTCGCGATATAAATTAAAACATGATTAATAAAACACTTAATCTGATTACGTCCTCACTTAACTAAATCTAATCATCGCAATCTCAGGTTTTAGCGGCTCCAAAGGTCAAAGTTAAAAGTCACGATACGACGAACGCCGAAATGTTGATTTAAATCCCGATTAAGGAAGCCAAGCCAGCCCAATCAATGTTTAATGCAAATGATAATAATGCACAGTTTACGAGGTAATTTCAAATGTTCCTTGCGCCAGCTTGTGCCACGAACCGTCGAATTTTATGGCATTAATTGAAAATAAGGCGAAACGACAAAGTAAGGATATGGTTTTTATTGCCAAAATCTCTATCTAATTATGATTGGACCGTTCTGTTCGTAAGGACATCGATATGTTAAATGGTCGAAGATATAGATATTTTGCTTTCCTATTTTATTCATAAAGTTCATTTATATCCCGCACAGAGAAGTTTTTCTCAGTAAGCTAACTTCTATATGTATACGCATTTTTATTGCAGAAGAGCAAAGTTACAATCCCCTACCATGGCCCCGTGAAAAGTCTCCAAGGCAAGCGCAGAGATTTCAGGACAAGGTTCTGATAATATTTCAGATACTTCACCTCGAAGCGTTGATTGCGTATGAACCTGTTCATACGTCTCAGAGGTGTTGCAATCACAGTTGGTGAACTACTCGAACGATTCCAGTGACAATGAGACAGACGACATGACTACCAAATACAAGATCGTCGTCTAGGCAGAGATGCACAAAGTAGCGGCCTAGCCACGTCTTCTACCTTTCTATGACATGATCTGATGGGCACTAGATCATGTAGACATCCCTACCAGAACCATCATCAGTGAGCAGGGGGTCACTGTTGGGACCTTAAGACCATAAATCTTACAGGTTATGTACAAATTACCACCCACGTCAGACTTCTCGTACAATGCAAAGTTTCTAGATGGTTTTAAAAAGAAGGAATGCGAGAAATACGCGAAAAGTTTATCTGATTTGATTAAGGATTGGGTCTCACACCCAACGAAGTTCAGGGCAGACAACAATGGAATTTATTCCATATCTTCTTTGGAACCACAGTTCAAATACGTAGCGATGATGACCTGTAGATTGTACAGGAGGGAAGACACCACACATTTTTTCCTCCAATGGGTGCCCTTGATGTACTCAGTAGTAGAAGGCTCTTCTTTCGACTGGGCTAAAATGTTATCAGATAGCCTGACCAGTCGGGTTACAGAATATCAGACGCAAAAAGAGAGCGAGAAAGATGCTTCATTTTTTATGTCCACATATCTCATGGACGCAGTATGTTCCATGACACCTTTTCCCTTGATGAATTGGAGCTGGGCTCCATCGGATGCTGAGCCAGTCCATGTATACCATTCTAAGCTTTGGGAGGACAAGGCTTCGGATTTCGTATACGAAATCTTCAAATGGGTGATGGTACTGATGCATGTTGCCATCTTCGGTAATCCGCCACCCAGGATATCGGGTAACATCACAACAAATTTAAGCAGAGTGGTCAATTGGTATGTGGAGAAAGAATTCTCATACATCAGGGTGTTCGGCGCTTCCATCCCTCCGCATGCTTTACCCTTACTTATACCTGACAGGCTGGCTTATCGTGAGATTGCCAGGCAAACTGTAATTGGCGGTATAAGTAAAGAACTGAAAGGGTATTCAAAAAAGGTATGGCCACCTTTTCCTATTCATTTAAACACCTATTCATTATTAGACTTTGGGCATGCAAAATCCGAGGCAGCAGCCCTAGAAGATATAAATTTGGTTCATATCGAATTCAAGAAACACAATCCACACAGGGTCGTGAGTAATCATTTGGCCAGTTGTGGCCTTAAAAGATTTGAGCACGAGAATTCGCCTCACGATGATATTTTCCGAGGCGCGAAATCTTATGACGAGGTTTTGGCTTGAATACAAGCCCTATCACCCAAAGAGAGGGTCGATGTTGTCAGATTCCAAGAGCACAGGCGGAGTTACCTTCCTCCAGTATTACGGGGTGAAGATCTGACGATAGCAAAGGAGTAGTAAACAGAAGCCGGAGGCTCTAAAGGTTCAACGCCCGACCAAGAAGGACAACAGGATAAAGAAGAGCAAGTTGGGGGCCCGAAACCGGAAACCGAGGCTTCTGGTCCTCCAAGCGAGTCGACTTCGGTCATTACTCCCGGGAAATCTTCTAAACAGGTCGGCAATCACATTGCCTCCATTACCCCCTACAGACTGCAAAGGAAATCCCGGATGCAGGTTGGATTTTGGGCAAAAAATTGACACCTATAGCAGTTGAAGAGCTACCTCCAAATGAATTCTTCTTCGATAAGAAGAGGAAAGTGGTTGTGAGACAAGAACTCTACCAAGAGGCAGGTACTGTCTCTAAGAAATATAAAATTTTAACTGATGGGAAAGATATGAAGAAAGTAGAGTTCGCGACACAAATAGCAGGAACATTGGGTGCTTTCTCCACGACGAATCAATATTCAGTCGGGACCCTAAAGGATCAGCTAAAATGAAAGAATCATTTGATCAAGACACTAGAGACTAAACTATCTACAACAGAGGTTGTTGCTAAAGATCAGGCAAGTGCGACTTTAGAACAAGCAATAATAAAAGATCAAAAAGAAATCGAGCAGCTTAAAGTCGATCTCGAACAGACACAGTTGAAGGTTCAGACGAGTCAGACTTAGATAAGCCAGTAGGGAGAATTAATAGACCAGCTTCGGGCCAAACTAGAATTCGCCGAAAGTCAGGTAATTGATATCAGGATATTTCAATCCCAAGCAATAGAGATCAGAAAAAGGTTATCAGCGGCGCAACAGGGTTTGCTTGCAAAAGTGGAAACAATTCAAAGTAGCTTCCAACTCATCGATCAGGTGTTGGAAAACCTCTCTCTTAAAGAAAGGGATGTCGGAGCAGCTCAGATGGCGTTCCAGGAGGCTATTATAGCCACAATGAGAAGGGAAGCAAGCAATAGTTCTAGTTTTCCCATCGCAGAGCAGACCAGGGGTAATATCTTGTTGAAAGAATGAGAGCGAAATATATCCGAAGGCAATCAACAAGCTACGAAGCTGAGGAAATCTTGCGAAGAAATTTTCGGTTTGTTAAGTGAGATTCGTTTGGGTTCCGATGATGAAAGTGGCATGGAGATATTGAGTCAAATCAATATAGCTAAATATCAAGGAAAATGAAGAAAGAGAATTAGCCGAAATATCACAAATAACTCAAACATACATAATGCAAATAGACAAATGGTTAATTAAACCGAGTATGTTGTTATGCTCTATCAATGCCAAAGATCAGCATGTGGAGGGAAAGTTGTCGCCATTGATGAAAGACTGTTATATTTTTTAGGCAAATAATCAAGCAGAGCCATCTAAGTTGATATCACAGCTGGTGGAGAAGTGCATTATTTGCACGGAGCAGGCGAAGAGGCAGGTTTCGGGTACCAAATGAGAACAAAGATAATGAAACGAAATGTTTCGACTCCTTGATTGTAACCGAAAACCTATGGAACTATTGAGATTCCAATGCAAAGAATATGTATAAATATACATTTTGAAGAAAGAAAAAAGGGTTGGACGTTTTTTATCAATTGTAATAGAGACTCTCTCTTTCGAGACTTAATACAAAGCAACCCGGAGATTCCTAATTCCGTCACTACTGTGTTATGAGTTTGTTCTTTCTGTTATTTCATTTTCATTCTTATTTCACTTATATACATCTGATGAATGTTGCATTGCAATTTAGTAACACTTCTACTGCAGTGATTAATATTTAACTATCTATTGTTTACAGTTTTTCCTCTGTATCGACTATTAGCAGGTACAAGACCTGTAAATCTTTAGGTTGTCATATTTTATGCTTCATCGGACCATTTCTTATCTTATTTTCTTCTTCTGTTTACAGAGTGAGATTCTCTCTCGATAGGAGCCTTATTCTATAGACAACTTAATGTTTTTCCCATAATTCATACACCATTTATTTCAAATATAACACATTTACGGAAAAAGGCCTTTGGTTTGTATTTTGCTTTTAATATTGATTTCTAAAGTTCTCTTTTATAAAATCAAAATTGATACAGCATAAAACTTTTCGGATTTCCTTAAAAAAAAATTATTCCTCTATGACTGTCCTTGTTGTAAGACAACCCAATATTGAACCCGGTTTGACAGATCAAACCCATATTGCTTTAAATCTCTTTGATAGCATACTTAAAACGGCCAACACCCGGGTAGAACTTGAACGTTCATGGGTTGCAATTGAAAGGGATATAAATATCCAGGAACAGTTGGAAGCCAGGCAACGACAACCTAGAAATCAACCCTAGCTTCCTTTCCCGAAAGTATACCCTCGTCCCTTTTTACATCTTACTAACTTTTGGATACCTAAACACTGTACTTTTTAAATCCTTAAGTACAGACTCTGGAACAACATTGGAAACTGGTTCAACTTAATGTGTGGATTGTTATCTCAAATATCTATCAAGCCATACACATGGCTTGGTATTCCTAACTACTTGCCTATGATACTATGTCAAAAACAAAAACTAGACAAACTAGAAATCAAACACAAAAACCTACTAATTGTCACCTTACCTCTTTACCACTGCAATTACATGCCACACAATGAATAAGTCACGATGTGGATTGCTACCAACAACAATCATATTCCTATATTTCTATTACCACCATTTTTTATTTTACATATGCCATCAATCATAAATCTATATGTTTTAATATGCGATCAACCATAAAATGTATATACCAATTAGAGTCTTCTTTCCTTAACATTAACACACATGCACTTATAACATCGAACGTACATATTGATTTAATTCTATAAAGTTCTTAAAAACTTCCCAACAAATTTTTGTAGTTTATTTTTTAATTAAATATTATTTTTAATACAAAATTCTCTTTTATATATGCATTAATTTTACATTTTAAATAAATTTATATGTTTTTTTATATAAATTCTATATTTTATTTAAATTTATATGTTTTTTTTTAAATATACTTACTTTAGTGTGCAAAAATTTCATGAATTATGCATGATGATATAATTATTCTTAAATTACTTATCTTTAAGATTTCAGTTATCTAGTTGATATATTTTCTTCAAATGATATATGTTATATGTTTTAATAAACATTGTTATGTTGATTATTTAAATTTAAAATTTTAATTATAAATTAGTTAAATTTTATAATACATGTATATAATATTAATGTGAACGATGATATGGAACATAAATAGTAGTAAGTTAGAGTTGAATTTAATTTCAAAGAAAGTTTTTTTTCCGATGGAAGTTAATCCGCTGAATTTAATTTCAAAGAGAGTTTTTTTCTTGATGGAAGTTAATCCGCTGGGAACTCACCCCGATACTTCTCCACATAGTGAATGATATGGGAGTGGAAAGCAGCAGCCTGAAGGACTCGTAGCCAGGCTTGAACTCGTGACCTCTCCCCAAACTGAGAGAGTGTGCGCACGTCTTTCCATGCGAGCTATCCCTCGTGACTAATTTCAAAGAGAGTTGGTGAAACTTCCTTACCTAAAAACAATAAACTCATTGTAAACGAATATATTAGAAAAAACACATTAAATGGCATCAGAAGTAAGTATAACACAACATTAGTGGCAAAAGGTAATTTTTATGGAAAAAACATGATACTGAAGAAAAGTCAAACTGATAATAAATATGAACTTCTTTAGCAATTATTTTAGTTAGATTGGCTATTGAATGGTTGCAAATAACACATTGAAGAAGTGTATATGGATCGATTCCTATTTATGGAAGTAGTAAAGAAACACTTAATGTGTTGATTGTCGGAAGTATTCTATGGTTTGAAGTAATGAAGAGATAACACTCTAGTAGATAAGTACTCCTCAAATAAGAATTTCATTCACTCTAAACTTATATGTGAAAGTGATTAAGGAAAGTAATGAAGATGTTTGACATGGAAAGCCTAGGACTCCTCAAATAAGAATTTCATTCACTCTAAACTTATATGTGAAAGTGATTAAGGAAAGTAATGAAGATGTTTGACATGGCAAACTTAGGAGTGATGTGATAAAATGTTTTTCAAACTTTTTTTTATTTTAACATAGATTTAATTATTTAGATAACTAGTTGAAATGATTAAGGAAAGTAATGAAGATGTTTGACATGGCAAGCTTAGGACTCCTAGTCCCGTGAGACAATGCGGTTGGTAATGACAAGTACCTTTTTCCAAGTGTTGGGAGGAGGTCTTGAGGTCAAATCCGGCTGGGTCTCCGGGACGAATTGTAATGGCTGCTTGTGATGTAAATGATTTATATCTCTAATATAAATCGAGTTAATTTCTCGTTGGAAAAAAAAGCTTAGGACTCCTCAAATAAGAATTTCATTCACTCTAAACTTATATGTGAAAGTGATTAAGGAAAGTAATGAAGATGTTTGACATGGCAAGCTTAGGAGTGATGTGATAAAATGTTTTTCAAACTCTTTTTTATTTTAACATAGGTTTAATTATTTAGATAACTAGTTGAATTTTTTTTAAGGACATATGAATGGTTCAATAAAGTTAAACAAAGATGATGATTCAAAGAAACTTGTGAATAAAAATTCATACCAATAAGTAGTTGGAAGTTTTATCTAAATAAAAATAATTCTATTTCATATTAAATTTGTTAAAGTTTTATTTAAATAACAATCATTTCATTTCATATTAATTTTGTGGTCATATGAGTTTTAGGATATATCTTTGTAATAGAAATGACAATTGGAGAGCAACAAAAAGATTTTTGCACCGTGGGGACCATTAAATAAATTTAAGGGCTAAGAATGTGATAATGATGAGAATTTTGTGTTTATATGATTTATGGATTCCAAGTATCTTAGTTTCAAGAGGTTTACATTTGATAATGCATTTCAAATACGATTTTTAGTAATGTTATTAAATGTTAAGAAACAATAAATAATTGTGTTGTTTTTATTAGGAAAAATATAAGGGGGAATGACCACACGATTTTGAGGAGTGTATTTAGAGTTGTTGGGATACATAAAAAAAAATGTCATATTTCCTGGAAGGACAAAATGCATTAAGGTTCAATATTTAAATCAATTGCAAAAAGATGAAGAAATTAAGGAAGAATGATGTTAGATCACTACCCAAGTGACATACAAGTTCATGGAAGTTTTAAGAAAACAAGAATTCAAAAGTTGAGAGTAATGTTTGGGGTGGATAGAAATGATTTTCCATTAAGAAAGAGGGAGTGTTGAAAACAATAAAAAGTTAATAAGCTAAATATATTTACAAAATTGTAGTTTGGATTTGCAAAAGTGTTGTTGTGGACTAAAACTTCCAGAAGGTTGTAATTGTTGCAAAATTTGTAAAAAAATAAAAAAATAACTAAATGATTGCCAACACTAAAATATAAACACGTTAATAGTTGTAATTGTAGACATGCAAAATTTGTAAAAAAATATTAAGATTGTCAACACTACAATATAAACACATTAATAGTGTTATGAACGATGAAGCTTTTAATCATAAAATTGTAGACACTTGAAATTGTAAAAGTATGATTATCTAGAAATATGAAAATGACATGAAACATAACATTTTTTATAAATTAAATTTGGAGGTATACATATCTCACAAATAAAGATAACATGCAATTTTTGAAATCTTTTATAAATTTGTTTTGTATTATTGAATTTTTGGTAAAAAAAATTCTATCTTTTAGCCAAATTTAAAAAAAATATACTTAAACATTCAATGATAACAAATTTGATAACACTATTAGTTTTTATATATTTGTTAAACATTCAATGATAACAAATTTGATAACACTATTAGTTTTTATATATTTGTTAAAAACATAGAATACACATATTAATGATTATAAACATTACACCATAAACACATTAATATGGTTATGGAAATTGAAGTTTTTATAATAACATTATCAACAAGAAAAATAGTTATCAAAACAAAATTACAAAGTTTGAATTTAAAAATGTTAAAAGAAAAATGGTTATGAAAAGCAAAATTATATAGTTTGAATTTAAAAATGTTAAAAGAGTTGTATGCTAATAATATATATGGTGAAAGATAATAGTTATGCTCTGTAGGGGAAAAGAGAAGAGCTATGCAACCTCAGGATCCCTCATTGAGATCCCCCTGACAAAGCCTAGGGTTCCCTGAGATCGCTTTCATGGCCTCGGAAACGCCCCCCCCCAACCCCCCCAGCCGCCAAATCTAGAAGTGTTTTAGACACTCATTACCTCGTAGACGAAGTCAGCGAAGGATGCGCAACCCTCCAGGTTCGTTAAAAGGTTAGAAGAAATACCAAAGGTGGCGGTCCATTCCACCTCGGCCAGACCCTTTGCCCTGCGACTAGCTGAAAATGGCTTGATAGGTCAATTTACAGGACTCTGGCCATCCCCCGAAGCTATGGCATCTTGGCTGGATCAAAACTGGAGGAAAATCATCAAAGGACAGCTCTCAACAACCTTCTGTGGAAAGGGATTTTACGTCTTCCTCTTTGAAAATAAGGCAGATCGTGATCTGATATTTCAAAGTGGACCGTACTTCATGGGTACCAGAGGAATGTATCTGAACAAGTGGAATCCATATTTCAACCCAGAGAAGGACATCCCCTCAGTTGTTCCAGTGTGGGTTCGGCTTCCATTTCTACCCCTACATTGCTGGAATGATGAAACAATAAAAAATATATGAAACGCCTTGGGAAGGTTCATTGATCGAGCCGAACCACAAGAGGGCTTACAATCCTGTGCAAGGCTATGTGTGGAAGTAGATCTAGAAAAAGGATTTCCAGAAGCGATACAACTAATACTAGATGGATGGACCTACACTTAGATGGTGGACTACGAACAACTCCCATTTAAATGTAAATACTGTCATAAGTATGGTCATTTTGCCAAATATTTCCCCAAATCGTCTCAGGATAATCCAGACAACAAAGCATATGAACAATGGAAACAAGCAAAATGAAAAAAAATGGCAAACAAAATAGGGAATTTGCAACCGGATCGAAAAAGAAATAATGCTCCCCCATCTCCAAGCAAAGGGAAGGACATAATCCAGATCGAGGATGAAGCTGAAAGCAACAAGAATAAATATGAAACCCTGGAAATCCAGGACCTAGAACAAATGAAGACAAAGGAAAATATGGAAGAAAACCCTAAGGATCTAGATGCGAACAAAGAAAATCTGGTAGAAAATCAAGATCCATAGATATCAGATGTACATCTAGAGAAAGAAGACGAAAGCCAAGAGGAATCTGGAGAAGAAATGGAAATAGAAATCCCCAAAACGGCCCCAACTACGAAAGCTGGTAGGAAAACAAACAAAGCCAAAAGAGAGAAAGCGACTACACAAGAGAAGGATCTAGGAACACAAACTACGTTGGAAGAAATCCTCCGAAAAGAAGAGAAAAATGGGAAAGCTCAACCAACAAAGGGACAAACACACCCCTAAAAAGGAGGGTCCAAGCACAACAGTAAGTAATGAAGGTTGTCCCCTGGAATTGCAGAGGACTGGGCCAAGCGGAAAAGAAAGAAGCACTGTGCAAGCTGATCAGAACTGAAAAACCCCAAATTCTCTTAATCCAAGAGACGAAACTCAAGGGTGATGAAGTCCTCAAAGAAATCAAACAACTCTGGAATCTTAACTAAGGAGTGGCAATAAGCGCGAGAGGTGCCTCAGGAGGAAGTTGCACGGTCTGGAACACCCAAATCTTCAAGGAGGAACAAAGAGTAGAATCTAGCCACTGGACGATGGTCAAGCTAAAGCATCTACAAACATGTATTACCTTTCCTGTATGCAATGTTTACATGCCAAACAATATAAGGGAAAAAAAAGAATGTTGGGAAACTATGTCGAAACTAAAAGACATAGATGCACAAGAAAATTGTATTATAGTTGGAGACTTCAATACAACACTACATCAAGGGGAGAAAAAGGGGGGTTCCATCGTAAGAGACCAGTATAGAGAAAACATGGAAGACCTGATCACTAACCTTGACCTTTTCGACGTAAAACCCTCGAAAGGAAAATATACTTGGAGCAACAAAAGGACTGGGGTGGGTCACATAACTGCTAGGCTGGATCGTTTCCTTATTCACAGTCCCCTTCTACTCCTCCCGATGGATATTAGCTCTCAAATAATCCCTTGGGGGATTTCAGACCACCGGCCTATAGCTCTCACCGTAGCTAAGGCTGAAAATCTTGGTCCCATTCCCTTCAGATTCAATCCTCTCTGGATGGAATCCTCAAACTTTCTCCCCCTTATTTCCTCAACCTGGTCCACATGGATAAATGGAACCCCAGTGTATATCTGGGAGCAAAAACTTAAAAAAAAAACAAGCTCTCAAATCCTGGGCGAAGGTTGCTTTCCTCAGCACAAAGGATGAGGTGCAACAACACAAACAAAATTTAGAAGAGATTAATCTGGAAATGGAAGACAAGGAAGTGACTCAGGAACACCTGGAACAACAACAAAATCACTTTCAAAAGTATCTAAAGGCGCTACACAATGAAGAAAGAGAATGGAGGTTGAAATCCAGAGCCCTGTGGCTCAAGGCAGGAGACAAAAATACCTCCTTCTTTCATAAACAAGCCAAAGCTAGACATCATAGAAACTCTATTGATGAAATTAAAAAAGATTCTAGGGAAATAATAAACTCTTTCGAAGAGATAAAAATTGAGGTGTCCTCCCACTTCAAGACACTATACACTCAAGATGGCGAAGACAGTAAAGCTCAAAGGATAAAATTTATGGAACAAATCCCTCGTATAATAACGGATCGGGATAACCAAGACCTGATAAAGAAAATTATAGAAGAAGAAGTCGGAGATGTAGTCTTCCACTTTGACCCAGACAAAGCACCCGGGTCAGACGAGTTCACTTTCCATTTCTATAGCCATTGTTGGAAAATAGGCAAAAAAGACCTGCTCCGAATGATCAATTATGCGTTTGCAAATTGCAAGATTGGAGGAGCCACGAACTCCTCCTTCCTGGCGCTGATCCCCAAGGATAAAAATGTGAATACCTTTGACTGTTTTCGCCCCATATCCCTCTGTAATTCTTCCTACAAACTCCTTGCCAAAATTATCTCCTCCATGCTAAAGATTCTTCTCCCCAGAATCATCCTCCCCAATCAAGGGGGCTTTGTAACTAATAGGCAAATTTGGGACAATATAATTTTGGTTCAGGAAGCAATTCATACTAGTGTGACAAACAAAGAGAAGGGAATGATAATTAAGATCGACATGGAAAATTCCTTTTACAGAGTAAATCATGAATTTATTTACGAAGTCCTCAGCAAATTCGGCTTCCAAAGCTCCTTCATTTCCTGGATCAATGTTTGCATCTCCAATCCCTGGATCTCCCCCTTGATTAATGGTCATCCAACTCCCTTGTTTCAGGCCACAAGAGGAATCAGAGAAGGTTTCCCTCTATCCCCATTGCTTTATGTCATCATGGCGGAAACTCTAAACAAAAGGCTAGAACAAGAAAGGATCTCCAAAAACATCCCGGGGCTAAAAATCACGAGGGGTGTCAAAAGAATCAATAACTCCCAATTCGTTGACGATACCCTTCTTCTTGGAGGAGCCTCTCATGTGATGGCACAAAGGTTTAAAACCGTCCTGGATCAGTATGAACAAGCCTCAGAAGGCCTCATCAGCAAGCACAAAAGTCAGATCTATGCTTAGAATGTACAAGCGAGAACAATGGTGAGAATTGCACAAATCCTCCAATTCACATTCACTATGGAGTGGAAATACTTCAAGTATCTAGGGATGCCAATAAGCATCAAGGCCCTGCCTAGGGAAGCATGGAAAAGAATCATCCAAAAGCTAAAGGATCAATTTGAAATATGGGAGCCACATAGCTAAATCCAGCAAGAAGGGTGGTCTTAATAAAATCAGTCCTCTCTTCCCTCCCAATATTCCAATTCTCAGCCCTTCATGCTCCGGCTGGAATAAAGAGAGAATTGGCCAAACTTACTAGTAAATTCTTATGGCAGGGAGGAAAAGACAATGAGAAAAATTTCTACATGGTAAAATGGGATATCACCTGTGCCCCCAAAGAAAACGGGGGGCTAGGAATAAGAGACCCATAAAATATCAATCTAGCATTAGGAGCAAAGGTAATTTGGAGGATAATTACAGGTGGCAAAGAATGGTGGAAGAAAGTGCTTTGCATCAAATACATGAACAAAAACAGAAAAAGGTGTGTGGAAGGAAAATACCTGGGGAAAACGGGGTCTCCCATATGGAAGCTAATCAGGGCGTCACTACCGCTAATCCAAACCCGATTGAATTGGGATCCAGGAAATGGGAAAAAAATCAAGATATGGGAGGACAACTATTCAAAAAGTGGAATCCTATCAAAAATCCCCTCCTTGACCCAGCTCAAACAATGGCTAACCTCGGAAGGAAAAGAAACATTATATGACATATCAAATTGGGATTCAATTGGTAATTGGGAAGGTTGGAATCTGGGGGAAGTCCCTCCCCAAATGACAGAAGATCAACTCCTCCAAAGAATCTCTTGCTCTGCTCTTCTCCACCTAAGCAAGGCAGATGAAAGAAGCCAGGGGAAAGAAGGATATACAGTAAAATTAGGGTATAAGCAACTTCTTGAAGACAACGATATCCCCCCCAAGTCAGCCATTTGGAGAGAAATTTGGAATCCAAACAACCCCCCAAAAATCAACATCTTTTGCTAGCAGTTGGCCCACAATAAAATTCTAACAGGGAATAACCTATATAAAAGAGGCTTCTCGGGACCGTTCAGGTGTGATTTGTGCAATAGTAGCCTCGAAACTCTGAACACCTCTTCCTGAATTTTAATTTCACAAGGCATGTGATGTGTCACACACTCACTACGACAACTAAGATTTTCTTTTTTCTTTTTTTCTTTTCTTCGAGGAACAGAATCCTCGAATTTCTATGGGGCCTAGTGCAAACCCTCCCTTCCCTTATCCTTCCCCATGTGATCGTTGGCTATGACCACAGGCCTTACCAAAAAGGCGCTTCCGGATTTCTCGATTCGGGGAATCGCGATGCAAGCGTTTCCCTGTTCTCTATCTTTCGAAATGTCGAAACCCGAAAGGGTCTAACAGATCCTTAGCTCCTCCCTTGGGTCGCTTGTCATACGACCGATCCTATGACATGGTGCTAATCTTCTAAATGCTTTCGGGGTTTTGCAATTCGGGGAATCGCGATGCAAGCTTTCCTCCTTTCCCTTTCGAGTCCCCAGAACTTGAAAGCCCGATATCATCCGGATCTATGGTCTAGATCATCGACTTGATCAACGACCTAGATTAAATCCCAACATTCTACCTTTCGGGATTTTGGCGGGGTCTTCATTCCTATTTCTCTGATGTCCAGAACCCCGGTGGCTTTAGATCTTCACCACGCGTCCCTACAAATGGGCGGTCCAGATTCTTTCGGGACTCCTCCTTCCTACCACAAGACCCTGTCTGGTGACCTAGGGCTCATTCACAGAGCGCATCGGGGTTTTGCGTACCGGAATTTCGCGACTAGCGAAGACGAGGGGTATTGCCCTTGGGTTTCCCGAGTGCCGAAACGCCGAAATCTATTCACGCTAAATCGGCTCATCCACAGAGCGCGTCGGGGTTTCAGGTACCGGGATTTCGCGACTTGTGAAGATGAGTGGTCTTACCCTTTGGTTTCCTGGGTGCCGAAACGCTGAAACTTATTCACGCTAAACTGGCTCATCCACAGAGCGCGTCGAGGTTTCGGGTACTGGAATTTCACAACTTGCGAAGACGAGGGGTCTTACCCTTTGGTTTCTCGGGTGTAGAAATGCCGAAACCTATTCACGCTAAACCGACTCATCCACAGAGCGCATCGGGGTTTCGGGTACCGGGATTTCGCAACTTGCGAAGACGAGGGGTCTTACCTTTTGGTTTCCCGGGTGCCGAAATGTTGAAATCTATTCACGCTAAACCGACTCATCCACAGAGAGCGTAAGGGTTTTGGGTACCGAGATTTCGCGACTTGTGAAGACGAGGGGTCTTACCCTTTAGTTTGTCGGGTGTCGAAATGCCGAAACCTATTCATGCTAAACCAACTCATCCACATAGCACGTCGGGGTTTCGGGTACCGGGATTTCGTGACTTGCGAAGACGAGGGGTCTTACCCTTTGGTTTCCCAGGTGCCGAAATGCCAAAACGCCGAAAACCTGAGAGAACTACTTTCTCTTGTACAAGTTTTCTAGACTCGGATCACATGATCCTTCAGCGGGTTCTTGGGTAATTATCCCTAGGTTTGGTGACCTGACTGAAAAGCCTTCCTAATTCACCGAGCTATGAACTCTGTTTCAGGGGTAAGTAAACTCGTGGGTTTTCTAAAACGGTAGTTGTAACACCCTGTTTCCCCCAGTTTGTAAAAATAATTGGACTGGCCAAGAACTATGGCAAACTCATAAATGCGAATATGTGATGTAAATGGACCTTGAGGAAAAGGTCAATGAATGTGAATAACATTATGAATTTTATTGCAAGACTGCTGAGAGGGGATGTGCAGAAAAAGAGACCCCGATGGCGGTGGAAGGCACCTGGAAAGGTGGCGTTAATTTCCACCGAGAATTAATACCGTATTTGGACTCCACTGGCCCGGAGAACCAAAAGCGACTCGCTGGCCCTGAATTAAATGTCTCGCAGGCTGGTAGGTAGATGGTTTAATGAGGGATGGGAGGTGAACCACCCATCCGTAGAGCCGTCAGGCCTGACCAACACGAGAGTAATCGTGCCACACACAACCTCGCAAGAGGGTAAGGCGTGGGGTAGAAGCGATTAGGGGCAGATGTGAGGGGAGAACTCTGGCAACACGTAGAGTGAGTGATAGTAGAGAGGAAGGATTGAAACCTTCGCTCCTGGTCACTGGCAAACGGAGACGCAGTCTCACAGCATCGTGGTCTCATCTCGGGGGTGGCTAGTGGTAAATCCGCTGGGAGTCGCTAAGCCTACGGTTGGGTGGAAACGAGCACCCCTCTCAGCAGTTTCTTAACCCTGGTGTTATTTCTGATAAGTGTTTTGCCTCTGTCATCTGGAATTATATGTATTCTGATAATTATGCTCATAAGTTGTGAAACTGTGAATGTTTTCATTATAAGAAGGTCTGTGTGGTATTTTGATCAGTACTAGTAGTTGTATATGCTTATAACAGAAAAACCACGCATGGCTTATGTTGATAAATGAATCTAATTATGCATAAGTTGAACCAAGTCAGACTTCCAGTCTGTTCTCGGGAATTTGTTTCCCCTTATTTGTCTCCAGGAATGCCCCGGAATAGACCTCTTCGCAGAGGTTCCCTCCTTGGAAAGGTTTACCAAGAACCGGGAAAAAGGACTTGAATGTGGAAGTCTTAACAACCCTGTGCGAAGAGGAACGACCCTCTTAAAATATTGAAGTATCAGCGTAGGGATAAGTATTGATCAACAGATGAGATCCTGTCGGGAGATCTACGGTCATTCACGACCGTTAAAATCGAAGGAATAAACGAGGGCGTTAATTGCCTTAACCCTTTTTCCTCTATCTTCGTGAATAGCGAGGAGATTGGAATCGTAGACCCCCAGGGTCCATGAGAACATCTGGACCGTTGGTTTTTCCACGTCCAAGGAACAATGGGAAAGGGCACGACGTCGGGACCGATCTAAACCGTCAGATCTTAGCTAGAAAACCCGACAGTCGTTAGATCTATAGGGAGATAGATGAGGGTTAAGCCCTCGTGGATAGGGGAAAAAGAATCTAAACCGTCCATCCGAGGAGGACAGGTGGCAAAGATCCAGGGATCTCGCGAAATCGGAGGCTCGCAAGGTAAGATCCCAAAGGTTGGATGTTCCAAGTCACGAGTGGCGAAGCCACGAGAGGATCAGGATCGTCCATCCGAGGAGGACAGGTGGCAAAGATCCAGGGATCTCGTGAACTCGGAGGTTCGCAAGGTAAGAGCCCAAAGGTTGGATGTTCCAAATTGTGAGTGGCGAAGCCACAAGAGGATCAAGATCGTCCATCCGAGGAGGACAGGTGGCAGAGATCCAAGGATCTCGCGAACTCGGAGGTTCGCAAGGTAAGAGCCCAAAGGTTGGGTGCTCCAAGCCACGAGTAGCGAGGTGCTGAGAGCCGAGCACGAGAGAACACATGGAAAAACTTCAAGGTGGGGCCCGCGTGATTGACGGGTGGACACGCATCGCCTAGAGAAGGGAGTCAATGCTCCGTTAACTTCTCGTGTCTCGGGGATTCGCGGGAGAAGGGCATGAGAGCTCAACCCTTAGACTTACGAAGTCACGAGTAGCGAGAACCCGAGAGGGAAGATTAAATATCGCTTCTCGAGGGTTCGTGAAGGGAAGGTGCCAAGATTCGACACTACAACTCGTGAAGGGGCGAGTTGCGAGCAGTGCAAAGGGAAGGTCAACCTTCACTGACCTTCAAGTCTTGGAGGATCGCATAAGGGAGGAACGAGAGTTCAACCATTGAACTCACGAAGCGACGAATAGCGAGAGGAGATAGAGTTTAGCCTAACTGGCGGTCATGTGCAAAGGACACTGACAAAAGGAAGCTATACCCATTTCGTGATCTCGGGTATCGGTGATTTGTGAAAGAAATTCGAGGGTCTTCGACTCACGATTCGCGAGGTCGCGAGTTGTGAAAGGTGCCTGCATTTAGGCACGTACGTGGACCTATTGAACTAGGGACTAAAGAAAGGGAGCTAGTGCTTTGTCGTTAAGTGGCGGGTAGATCTGGTCGGCCAAAATCTACGTGCCCAGATCTACGTCCAGGGTTTCATTCCGAAGCCCCCTCGCCATTCCACCTTCAAGATTGGACTCAATTGTATCGCTGAGTCATGAAACACGAAAAGGCGCCTAGTTTGTTTGGCCTGTGGTCCTAACCCATGATCACAGGGAGGTGAACAAGGAAGAACTAGCCTGCACTAGACCCTCGTAGGACTTCTAGGACTCTGTCCCTTGAGGAAAAATGAAAATTTTATTACGTTGTAGTGGGTATGTGACAGTAGTCTTTTCAAGGAACTCACTCTGGCTCTGGAATGTGAGGGAACTTCCCAGAAGGAGGTGACTTCGAGAAATCAAACCAGGACATAGCACGAGTCAAGCAGATGGAACAAATCTCAAGGGAACAAACTCGTATTCTGAACTTATTCATTCTATATATAAACCGATTATGGTCATATGAGTATAAGCATGCATCCATTATTTCCGATCAAAACACAAGGCAAACACTTCAATACAGAAACCATTTATGAACGTATAAACATGAGCATGTGTCCAGGATATTCAATTCAAGATACAAGATATAAACACTTATTAGAAACACCAGGTGTGACGCGACTGCTGAGAGGGGTGCTCGTTTCCACCCAACCGTAGGCTCAGTGACTCCGAACGGATTTACCACTAGCCACCCCCGAGCTACACCACGATGCTCAAGATTCAGTCTCCTACTTCCAGCTCAACGGAAGTCAAGGACGAAGGTTACTCCCCTTCTCCTCTGTTCAGAACTCCCTGTATTTCTCAAGTTTTTCTCAGTTCTCTTCCGTGATCCCTATCGCTCGTGTTCTCCTCTCTTCCCTTTACCACACTTCCTCTCTTGCCTTTTCTCTGCAAGATTGAGTGTGGCGCGAATTTCTTCGTCCGTGGTCAGGTCTGGGAGCTGTTACGGATGGGCGGTTCACCCCCATCCCCTCATTAACTCTTGAGGAGCCTCCCCACCTACCAATCTGACAGTAAATCCATTCCAGGGTCAGAGAGCTGCTTTGATCTTTGAGCAAGTAAAAACCAGTACGGTACTAGCCCGGTGGAAGTTAACGCAACCATTCCAGGTCCCTTCCACCACCTCTCATTAGCCATCGTGGTCTCTTTTAGCACATCCCCCTCCCAACAGTCATGCAACACATAATCATAACATAATTTACAATCATCGACCTTTTATACAAAGGTCCGTCAAATCAAACATTCACATCTTTGAGTTTACCATAGTTCTTGGCCAATATAGTTATTTTTACAGACTGGGGGAAATAGGGTGTTACATGATGAAATGTATGTATAAGGAATTAGCCCCCAATGTGGCTAATCCCACAAATACTAGAAGCTTGTTAGGAAAATGGGAAAAACAATATAAAGGAACGCTCAAGGGAAAACAAAGGTTCAATAAAGTTTGGAAGGCTTCAATCAAATTTGTGTGCTGGCAGATTTGGCTAACAAGGAACAAAAAAATCTTCAAAGAAAAGATCATTACCCCCCAAGCGGTAGTGATGAGTGCCATCAACCAGATAAGTGAATACTTATCAAGCAAAAAGTCGGACATCAAGGAAGGAGCACAGATGAGAAAAGAGGAAGAAGCTTGGATTAACAAATTCAACATTCGAGATAAAAGTGGAATTTGCAAGACAAACCTGGCCCCATGTTGGCAGCTTTAGTACACCTACCAAGAGTTTATTCTCTGGTTAAATTCCCACAAAAAACATGTTCTAAGCTTTGATTGTGCCTCCAAAGGGAATTTAGGGGAGGGAGGAGCAGGAGGAGTCATCCACAATCCTAGAGGTCAGCTGATGGACACGTACTCTTGGAACCTTGGCATTGTTTCAAACAACGCAGCAGAGGCCTACACACTTCTCAAAGGCATTCAAATCGCAAAGGACCGTCATATCAATTAGTTAACAATCATAGGAGACTCTAAAACAATAATCAGACACTTTGTCAAGAATACTAGTCCGAAAAACTCTGTCCTCCAAAGGATCATCGTGAGGATCAGAAACACTATCAAAGAAATGAATATAGTCTTCCTCCACACCCGACGTCACAACAACGGGAGCGCTGATGAATAGGCCAACAATGCAATCGGAAAAGGGAAAGGTAATTTGGTTATCAACGGGATAGACACTCAGCTAGTCCCCCCCTAACAATGTTCCAACTCACCCAAAATGTGCACACGTTCAACATGCACGAAATAAATGCATTCCAGAACAACAGCCTAAGTGGAATGATCCCCGAAATTCACGGGAACACAAAGTACGATGAAATTTTGGAAAATAGAAAGGAAGGTACTTGGACTAAGATGGATCTGATGCACACGTGAAACAACAAGACACTCCTTTGTGGGAACCTGCCAGAGAAATCATCAGCGCAACGTCATCCCACTCCCCCCCTTATTTTCCCATCATTGCCACTCGCGCAAATGAAAGGAGACATGATCGAGTTGATGACTCATGGCATGAGCATTAAAACCTGGCATGACCTCAAGATATAGAGCAGTCACAATCCACGATCAAGGAAGGACGTCGCATGGGATCCCTAGGTTAATCCGAACCTAATCCTCTTTATAAAAATTATTAGGAGGAAAAGCTTTGCACCAAACACAACAAGTCACAGGAGTAGACCGGTCTATCTAAGCCAGGGTAGACTACAACGATTCAGGTGGATAGACCAAGACAAAGAAAGTTCCACATTACAGAACAGTGGAAAGCTCAGCCAACTCTGGAGAAAAGCCCAGAAGAACAGGAAAAAGAAGCGACACCTGAACCAGTGGGTCACGGTTTATCAACCCATTGTCCAACATTATTCACATCACTAGGACAAAAGAAGGCACAACGCAGACTCAAAAAGAATGGAACGAGAGGAGGAAATGGTGGGTGATAACTTCCACACCACCCAATACTTAGCAATGCGCCTAGATTCCCATAGCACCACTCTCAATTTCACTTTGGAAACATTTTCAAACCACTGCGCCTTGATCAACCAACTACAGGATGAAGTGGACTTCTTAAGGAGCCAAGGGGAAAGGCTAGAGAAAGACAAAGAAAACAGAGCACAGGATGTGGAAGGACATAGTAGCAGCATAGAAGGTGAAGCTGGAGGTACCAGAGCAACCCCGACTCTTCCTGACTTGAACGTGGCACTAGAGTCGCCCACAAAAGAAATCCCACAGTCCCCCACAGAGGGACAGAAGAAGTAAGCAAGGATGTCAGTAATTTTTTGTAATAGTGACATTGCCATCTCACAGGCTGCAAGTAGAAGCTAGGCTAGTAATTAAATAAATAGTCTCTTTTCTAGGGGATCAAAGTAAGCACAGAAAGATATTGTAATTTGGACACTGGGTCATAGACTCATAATCCCACCCTTTTTTGTACACTAGCGACCTCGGTCGCACCCTATATATATAAAATTCGCTTTCTGTTTCTGTAAAAAAAAATAATATATATGATGATTAGATTGGGAAGTATACATCTCATTAGTATGGAAAATATGTATTTCTGATTAGATTTGGAAGTATACATCTCATTAGTATGGAAAATATGTATTTCCCACAATTGTTTGTTTGATATAAATAAATTCATTAAAAATTTATCTTTTGACTTTTATTCAGTATTAAAAAAAACAAACCTAATTTAAAGTGGTGAGGAATAATATAATTGTCAAATTTACTTTGATTACTAGAGTCCACCACTTACTAGTATCTTTAACATTCAGGTTTAATTATCTGTAGTAAGCTAAGTGGGCTTGATTATGGGGAAAACTCCATAGTTAAGTGCACTTGAGCTAGAGGCGTCTTGGGATGGGTGACCACCTGGGAAGTCCTGGTGTCTTGGGATGGGTGACCACCTGGGAAGTCCTGGTTACCGGGTGCAAGCCCCGAAAGTGATGATTGATGCTATGTGATTCATTTCGCTAGTTTTAGTGCCATTTCTTCAGCCATGTGAGCATCACCCGATGCAATGAGTGCTAAGTGGACTATTCAAATCATGAGAATTATTGGTCAGTTGCGACTAATACTCATGGATATGGGTCATAGATTAATGACTTACACTACGCAGTTAATCCCGAAATTGATATCTAATAGTTAGATTTTGTTTAGGACATATGAATGCTCCAATAAAATTAAACAAACATGACAATTCAAAAAACCTTATAAATAGAACTTCATACTAACAAGTAATTGGAAGTTTTATTTAAATAAAAATAATTCCATTTCATATCAAATTTGTTAAAGTTTAATCATCCCATTTCATATCAATTTTGTGGTCATATGAGTTTTAGGATATATCTTTGTAATAGAAATGACAATTGGAAAGCAACAAAAAAAGATTTTTGCATCATGGGGACCATTAAATAATGGCCAAAGAATATGATAAGGATAATTTTTTTATGTTTATATGATTTATGGATTCCAAATATTTTAGTTTTAAGAGGTTTATGTTTGATAATGCATTTCAAATAAGATTTTTAGTAGTGTTATTAAATGTTAAGAAACAATAAATAATTGTGTTGTTTCTATTAGGAAAAATATAAGAGGGAATGACCACATGATTTGAAGAAATCTAATGGAGGCCTGTATTTAGAGTTGTTGGGATAATTCAAAAGTTAAGAGTAATGTTTGGGATGAATTGAAATGATTTTCCATTAAGAAAGAGGGAATGTTGAAAACAATAAAAAGTTAATAAGCTAAATATATTTACAAAATTGTAGTTAGGATTTGCAAAAGTGTTGTTGTGGACTAGAATTTTCAGAAGATTGTAATTGTTGCAAAATTTGTAAATTTTTTTTTAACTAAATAATTGTCAACACTAAAATATAGACACATTAATAATTGTAATTGTAGACATGCAAAATTTGTAAAAAATATTAACTAAATGATTATCAACACTACAATATAGACACATTAATAGTGCTATGGAAATTAAAGCTTTTAATCATAAAATTGTTGACACTTGAAATTGTAAAAATAAAATTATCTTGAAATATGAAAATGACACGATACATTAAAAAAAAAAAGAATTGCATGAAAAAAGTCCATTTTTTATAAATTAAATTTGGAGATATACATCTCACAAATAACAATAACATGCAATTTTTGACGAGTACAAAATGTCATGGTTAATTATTAACTAAAATAAGCCACCCACCAAAATTTTAAAAAGTTGTTATAAGATTTTATAATTGTTGAAACATTTCCCAAGTTCCATTATTATTATTATCATAGAGAATCGTCCTAACAGACAAAAGAAAAACATAAACATAGAAAACGACCGAGGGAGAAGAGAATTGATTGAGGTCCAGCGATTGAAGAAGCAAACAAACAAACTGATGAAGAGAAATGTACCCATAAATATGTATGAGCCACGAGGGCTGGCATTTCAAATGAGAAAAAAAGAGTTGAATTGGATCATCGATCTATCTAGTTGTTGGTTCCCAACCAGGTCGGATTCCTTAATCATAAAACTTGAGGTTTCAAAAAAAGTTTGAAGCAAAAGAGCATGTGGCATAGCGTCTGAAAGACGTTGAATAATTCAAAGACATGGTGGCATGGAATTTCTAGATGCAAGAAACGATGAAAATGGTTAAAATAGTGATAGGGAGATCCAACATATATGAAAAATGGCAGCGGACATGATGTCTCGTTATCATGGAAATGCATAGGGAACATGAGATCTCTCGCATAAATAAAATTTGAATAAGTGGAATGGAAGGTGTCATTAATTGCATAGAGATCTGTGTGAGTGTTACGTGGGGATTGGCATGTTGGCAAGGACGATATCATTATGGTGCTCATGGCGCCATGATCATGATCAAGATCATGATCATCATCAGTTAACAAGACACCAAGAAGTAATTGAGTGATTAGGAAGCGCATCTCATCATAGGTGTCACATCTCATCTCATGCATGCCCTTCTTCTGCACTGCTCTGCATTGCATGCATCGCTTTTGTTTTTTATTTTGGCAACTTAGAGAACTGTGCGTTATTCTGTTTTACTGCTTTTCTGCGCGTAATTAGGAAATAGTAATACTCACTCACTCACTCTCTCCTCTGCAAACAACTCAAAGCCAGGCAAGCCTGTTCATTGAACTCCATCCATCTACTTTTCCATCCATCCATCAGAAACCCACTTTCTAGTTGGTGATTTTCTGAGACCCCACATCAACAACAGCAGGATTCAGTCTACATTGTGCCCAGCAGCAGCAGGAGCAGCAGATGATTAAGGTATAATAAGATACCGACCTCTAACTGATCACATCTCTGCTCTTCTGAAGTTTTTAATGCCAGCACAGACTTATACAACTGTCTGTTTTCCTGTTTTTCTCTGTAAAATTTCTGTTACTCTCAACTTCACAAACATGGGAAATAACTTCAGTTGCCTTGTATTAATTCTTCTTCGTCTCAGCTCTTTGCAGTTACTGGAGAAATATTTTCTCTGTTTGATAATTGTGTAGCAATGCAATGCAGCTTCTCGTATCGCCCAACCCCTGTAGTTGCCAGGTTTATAAACCTCGTTGTATTCCTACATTATTTAATTGCTACCTGCTGCCCCCTGAAGCAAATGACAAGGACAATGCAGCATGTACACTGAGCGGTACTTATGGGTTTCGTATGGTTTTGGATGAATTGAGAAAAGAAGCTCAGTGGATCCTGAGTTACCTGTTGTTATTAAACTATTTAAGTATGCTGCCCTTCTATACGTACGCATTGCCCATTGTTTTACTAGTTGAATGTAGACCCAACTCTCATACAGGTGGCTCTCTCATTTATCAATAATATGAAGAATATCAAAGCCTCTGCTTTGCAATAAAAGTAATCGAGCTGATAATAGTCACATGTTTCAACAACAACTTTTAATAACAGAAACAAATTTTGGATGACATGTTCTTACATTATAGTAATGCCGACTATCTACTGCTCCGATTTTCTTACTAACATCGATTACGATCCTGTCTATCTATGTTAAGATTTCTCCTGCCTGGACATACAAAATGGCAGGGACAGAAGTTCTAAAGACAGCATATTTACTGTTTCCTATACATTTTGACATACAGCCAATAAACATAACAGTTCTAAAAAACTCCAAAACATTCTATTCTATATCACTGGAGGCTTCGTGATTACTCTGTTCCTGCTGGGAACCTTTTTCCTGTGATTCGATTCACTGTCACTGAAGGAGGGAAGATCTTCAGGATCTCGGTTCTCATCCTCGTGAGGGGCACCATGAAGGACCCCGTCCTCGTTGACAATCTGTCGCTCCAGGCGCTAAAACTTGAAGATGATGGATTGATTTATTGCTGCGACATGCTGTTGCAGAAGACATAAGAGACAAATCGTTTCCAAGTTATGCTTGATATAATAGGCAGATAGATCATCACTTCTCTCTGATTCGTCCACCTGATTCTCAAGGCTATCTTTGGATTGGAAACGGTCTAGTTTGCGAGTGCACCCTCTTCCTTGTTAAGGGCCCTTGAAACATGCCAAATTTCTCTCTCAGCAAATTTATCGAAAAACACCATACATGCTGAATCAGTCCGGCCATTTGAAGATTTTTGGGGAGCTTATCTAAAGTAAGGCAGATATTACCACCTGTGCATCTGATTTTTCTCACTGGCATCTTCTCTAATAGCTCAATTCCCTAAAGAGCTGCTAAGTTTTCCACAACGTTCTTTGTTGCCTTTCCGAAGTTCCATGAGTATTTGCACATTACCCTTCCTCCTGGATCGAATATTATCCCTCCTGTGCCCGGAGGGCGTAGGTTTCCTTTCGCTGCTCCATCAAAGAATAGTATATGACTCCTCTGTGATGTCATCCACTGTTCAGTACTTCTATTCTGTAAATCTAGGATATAAGGAAACTGCTTATGTGTTGGATTTTGTTCTTTCTCAGATTGAACCTCGCTTGAGAAACTCCAGGAATTGATCTCTTTTTTTCCTGTTTCATCTAATAATTCTCACTCTTTTCCTCCACGGTAGTTAGCTATCACTGTTTCCCTAATTAAAGATATGTTTCCATTTTTTATCTGTTCAATATTTCTTTCCTTCTCATCAAAGATTGCACTGTTTCTGCTGTTCCAAAATTTCCACATAATATATCTGGGCAACAGAGTCAATAGTATTTTAAGTAAAATGCTACCCTTTAAATTTTCCAGATACTGATTTTGCCAATTTTGAAAGAGCTAAGGCCAAGAGGATGGTTTGGAATTCAATGGAAAGTTTAACTCATCGAGGATGAGATTCTAAACTGCCATATTGAAAGGACATTCCAGAAACAGGGGAAGGGAGGATTCTCCCCTCTCTGCTCCTCATCACAGCATGCTTCAACAGCAGCATTGTATGCTTGACATGGTTTTGATCTTGGTTTTGTATCTGCACTACTTCTTGTGTTTCTATTGACCAATTAGGTAGCTCTTTCTCTGCTTTTAGTAGAGTAGTGATAAGAGTTACTTTCACATTACCACTGTTTATTCACATTGGCTATACTTTTGAGTCCCATTGACCAACTTTGTGGTCACTTGTTGGACACTAATAAAATTATCTTATCTTTATCTTATTATTAACTTTACATAGAATACATCTTGAGGGACCAAGGATTCCTTTCTTAAGAAGGTTATCAGCTATTAATAGTTTACCATGAGATAAGAGCCAGAAGAAGAAATCCATCTTAGGGAGAGAAACAGGGATCCAAATCTTGTTCCAAAACTAAGAGCAGGGAGATCAGTCAGAGTGGGTTTTGAGATTTGTGAATACCCTTCCTTTACAGAATAATGACCTGTGAAGTCCCCTCAGGGTAAGAGATCCTCACAGTGCAAACTTAAAGGGGTAGAACCATTGACAGCATGGACAAACTGTTAGTTTGCTATGTAGACATAAATGATAAATGAGGAAAGCACAATAAACTATAGTAGAAATCAAGCAATCAAAGAGAAAAGCCTAACACACTTTTGTTGGGTATAGTATACCCTTAAAACTTCGCTTGTATTTACATAGAATACCACACTGGTCATCCACTAAGGATCAATGTCATGAACCAAAAGCTTGCAATCTGATTTTTTCTTTTCTTTTTATATAAAAAGGAATCTGGAACTTGATAAGTGCGAACAGCAGCAACAACGGCAACTAAAAGAGCAGTAATAATCTGTCACGTACCTGGATGCCTCCCCTGGCCACCATGGCAGTGGGCACTCCATATGAAAATCCTTTCTTTATTAATCGGCTGTTAAGAGTCAAGACAATTCGAAACTCTAACAGTGATATAAACAGAATTCATATGCACATACATCAGCAACAGAAATAACATGCATTTTTCGAATTCATTCTTTTTCCATAATGAAACAGAATGTACACATAAGCATTCCACACAGCTGATTATGAATACTTACCTTTTTTCAACTGTAGTCCACCAAACCAGTTGCTCAGAAGCGATGCACTGCCCAACCATAGGAATCAGCTATGGATTCCACTCCCAAGCCAGACCATGATATCACCAGGGCAAAGGAAGCTCCTATAGGGTTTTAATCTCACTCAACCCAACCCATCTCTCTCACGACATAGCCAATCTGCTCACTACCAAGCACTCCAGGCCTTCATTTGGCCATCAATCCACCATGGCACTGTCTTCTCCTTCACAACACAAGGAATATCCTCCCTTTTTCTTCTCCACAACCCCTCAGGGATCTTCCTTTCCAGTGCAGGAGTAGGAGTCCATGACTGCAGGTTTCCTACTTCAAATGACCTGGAGGAGAAACACTTGGCCAAACAGTGCATGAGCAGCACTAACAGGGTTGTAGGTTTGTGGTGTTTGCTTCAGCTGTTGTGGACATTCTAGCCATGGTTTTATCCTCAAAACCATCACATTTCCTCTCATAATCTCAGTAGAAAATCCCCCAGCCTCCACATGCTCTTACCAACAATGAGGGCATGGGGTTCTCTTGCTATTGCAGGCATAGCAGCCATGGGATTCACATAGGTCCCTTCCATAACCCAAGATAGGAAGAAAATTGGAATGGGAGAGTGAAGAATTCTCATGGGAGAGGAATGCTCCCAATTCAAATGAAGGAGTGTAAGCATGATCCATGAATGAGGGTGAACAATGGTTTTCCCCCAAGAGTTGCATAAGACAAGTGCACCCTTCCCCAGGAGAATGGAGAAACATCTAAAGGACCACCCACGTCAAAAATTGATGGGAAATATTTGTAAGGAAGCATGGGTAAGGAAGGTATTACCTCCAAATGACAAATGTCAAGGTCAAATCACCCATGCACCCCCTTTTCTCTTTCCCTCTTGTGGTATAATGGTCTCCTTGTTGCTTCTCAAGAAAACCTTTTTGGTGGATTTATATCGTTACGAGCTCTACACTAGGAATATTTACAGTGCATTTATGTTATTTATACACAGAGTCATTTAAATCAGCCAACATGGCTTGAGTCCCATCACATAACCTCATCATTTGAATAATACGTGATTAGTGTCTTATAATTCAAGGATCAAAACTGGGATATTATATAATCATACCAGTACATAGTGGTTGTTCATCAATAGATTAGATAGCAGATTTGACAACACTAG
>ML842850.1:7900-18083 GCA_009831015.1 Picea engelmannii
AGAAGATCAAGTTGCAGACATTTTCACAAAGTCTCTTACAGAAGCGAAGTTTTCCAAACTTCGATCTATGTTAGGAGTTCAGGAAGCTGTCATTAAGGGGGGATAGGCTCTAATGCCTCCTTCCTTCTCCTATTGTGTCATTGCTGTAAATCCTTCAATCCTATCCCAAGTTGTTCTTAAGGGGGGATGTTAGGATATTTAGACACTTAGGAGTTATTTAAGATCTACTTGGTCTAATATGTTGCTAGGTAAAAGTGTGTTTCTTTAGTATGCATTAGTATGCATTTGTAGTTAGGAAATCCGACGGTCACGATATATTCCCGACATAGAGTGATCCGATGGTTCATACTCTCCTCGATCTTAACGGCCATTGATCCGTGGCTTAGCACCCGATTGGTCCATGATCTCTATTTAAAGAGCATGGAGGGTCATTTGCCGAATGATCGATTGTGAGAAACTCTCTTGTAAAATTTCTCTGTAATCTTTTTATTTGCATTAATAAACTGCTCCAAGTGGCTGCGTTGGCTGGGGCCGTGGATGTTTCCCCGTAGGGGTTTTACCACGTGAAAACATCGGTGTGTTGATATTTGATCTGGTTATGTGAGTGGTTACTGAAGGTGTTCGTCCTCTATTGGAATACCTGTGTTGTCGAACACATTTTTGGCTCTAAAAAAAGGGGGAAATAAGGGAATAATAAGAATTAGGAAACTAAGTAATGAAGGAAAGATGAGAACTTATGGTAAAAAGCAAGGTCAACATAGTAAGGAATCTGCAACTAAGAACCTTCTAATTTGAGCTAATTTAGTAACATCATTTTTTTAGGGAAAGTAATTAAAACATGTAAGGGGATCTAGGAACACCTAGGAGTGAATTTATGGGCAACTCTAGGTGGGTGAGGGAAATGAGTAAATTAATAAATTAAAGAAAATAATTACTTGAGGAAAGAGGGGGATGGACGACACTTGTGCGAACGAGATCATTTAGTATTTTTATTAAAACTTAATTAAAATGTGATTTAGGGAAAGTTGGTGGTGGGAAAAACTCTATAAAATAAAGGGAAGATGAGGAAGAAGGGGGATCAGCTGATCGCATAACGTTACGCTGCCGGAATTGTGACTTGACTGATTACTTGTGGAGAGTTGGGATTTTACAGCTTGGATAGGAGTGGAAGCTCGGCCTTGCGAGGTGAGATGGGAAGCTAGACGGACCATCTGGATTGTGTGTGGCACCTTTGCGGCTCGGGGGGCTAAGGGGGAAGCAGAGTACCCCTAGCGATTGGCTGGGAGGTACCAGTGTAGTCTCTACGGTCGACGCGTGGGAGCGGCATGGAGCAGGAGAGGCACAAAGCACAGATCATCATTCGAGGTGGGAGTTAAGGCAACGGTATGTTTTTCATTTGCATGATAGAAGGTATTAAGACCTTAGCCCTCTCCTATTGTTATCAACATTTTTGTATTGGCATTGTGAGATGAAAAATACTTAACTTCAACGGCTTGGGTTCTTGTTGGATTAATTGGTTTCTTTCCTTGCTCTTTGGCGATTGTAATTGTGGGACAGTCATAAAAATAATACTTCTTACTCTGCTGTTGCATGTCGGTATTAGATAAAAGAATTTTATGATCTCGACATTGCCGACCTTCCTTGGATCTGTGCGATCTCCCGCTGTGCCTTGCATTTTTTTTGTCTGCGGTTTTTTTGCTTGAAAGAGATAAAACTATCTCTGCGCTGGAAATCCTTATGACCTGTTATTTGCTTGTCTTCTGATTTTTGCGGTGGCACGGTATCCTGCATCATTTCACTGCTTGTGTAAGGGAATTTTTTTTACCCTTCTGTGGGTGTTTTTACATTTTGTTGTGGGCGTTTATAACTTCTGTGGGCATTTAAAATCTCAGTGGGCATTTTAACCATTCAGCCATGGCGTTTTTACTTTGTCGTGGGCGTTTTTACACTTCTGTGGGTATATTTACATTTCTGTGGGCGTTTTTATGTTAATGGGGGCGTTTTACATCACTTTGGGCGTTTTACACATCACAGTGGGCGTTTTTATGTTGATGGGGTGTTTTACATGACTGTGGGCATATTACACATTAAAGTGGGCGTTATTATGTTAATGGGGGCGTTTTATACCACAGTGGGCGTTTATAAATTTCTATGGATGTTTAATAGTCATGGGCATTTCAATGATCTTTATGGGCTTGATCCGTGGGGGTATCTGTAAAAGGTCATGGGTATATTGTTTTAATTTTCGTGTATGGTTTGTTGTTTTAAATTTTGTTATGCAGCAGGTTTCCATTTCTTTGCATAGTTATTAATAAGGCTGGAGTCAGTAAGGTTTTATGCTCGTGTCTACTCAGATATACCATTACTAGATGTATAGAAAAGAATGAATTTGTCAGTGTGACATCATCAAATGCTTTGGTTGTTCGCTTCTCTGCAAATTTGGGTATATACCTTGGACTTCCTTCTGATAATTGAGAATCTCTTGGAATTTTCCCCTTGCAAATTACGATCCTTCAATTAACATAACACAGGACTATCTGAAATATTACTTCATCACTAAAGCTATGATTATCATTCGGCAATTAAAATTGTTTACAGTATATATACATTCCTGGTGTCATCTATAGAATCATGTTGTTACAAACGTATCCAATCTTTAATTCCGTTCTACTAATCCTACACAGTTTGGACTCTGTAGTCGATATAAAATTTGTTGAGTCCCTTTTCAGATAATTTGGTAGATCATGTGGAAGATTGATGTAAAATATCATTATGCATATGGTTCTCGCAGGAAGAGGAATATATTCAAATTGTGAGAGGAGTAAGGATATTAGTTGAGCATTTGAAGTTTCTTGATGGCTGAAGTGATCACCAACAGTGAGTCACTAGAGGATTCTTAAGGTCAATTGTATATTTGTCTGAACGTTGGACTATGACCTGAGGAAGAGTTAGATATGGGAGATTGGATAACTTGGATTAATCAGTCCTGTTTTTAGTACATAATTTGAATTTATTCTTCACAAGTTAAAATTTAGAGGAGTAGATTACGTATACTTACTTAGAATTTAGTAGTCTTTTGTTGCCTTACCCTTTTATTCCAGAAACTAAAGCGCACTGTTCTCGCCTCCTTATTTATTTTAATGGTAGCCGATTAGCCTATTGACTGTGTTGTGATGGTTAATTAAATCAGATAATCCAAATAGCGTTTAAGGAGTGGTGGTCATATTACAACTGTCCTTGTTTTCGAATATTATTATTCTGGAAAAGTTTTGTCTCCTTTCATAAAATCTGGACATTTTTATATTCCATTGATTGTAAGTGGTTTTATTACAACTGTCTTGTTTATATCATTGTCATTGGAATAGTTTTTCTTTTCCTTACCTAAAATCTTGATATTTATATATTCTAGCGAATGCAATGGACTGCAATGTAATATAAGAGATGTTAATGTAATGTCATATAAGTAATGGAATGTTATTGTAAGGAATGTAAGGTAATGTTATGTTAATGATACACAAATTGAAGGAATGTAATGAATTATAATGTAAGGAGTTGTTGGTGTAATCTAGTGTAAATTTACTGAAATGTTAATGTAAGGTTAGTGTTAGATAATAAGGAGGTATGTTATTGATATTTGTTTGCAACCGATTATAATGAACCAAGCAATGTTGATTATGTTTTAGTGAAATGAAGCTGCATATAAAGCAATTGCATGGATGGTAATAGCTAGTAGGGAATGAAGAATTACTGTTATTTAATACAAGGTCAAATAGTATAATTTGAAATGTTGTGTTGTCTTATTGTAAGTTGTTATAATATATTGCATAGCTAACACACTAGAAGTACAGGGATTATTATTTTATTGCAAAGTCCTTTTAAAATAAAACATGATGATGTTAGAGTATTATGGTAAGGGTAGTGAAATTTTATCATATTGACGACACACAAGATGAAATGTGATCATTATTTATTAGCTTAGGGTTGGGCTGTTAAATTTAGGGTTAATAAAGTTGTTGTTTATTTCTATGCTGATGTTTAGGGTCGGGTTAATTTCAGGGTTAGTACTATAATTGGAATTGTCCAAACTCACAGTTCTATGATATTAGACTCTTCGATTGGATAAAGCTAGTCACTCTATATATAAGTCTGTGTGTGTGATTATTTTCTGTATAAAGATTCCAGTGTCGTATCAAGAGTCTCGGGCCCTTTAAAGGCAGGGTTTCCACTCTTGTGACACACCTGATGGAGATTACTAGTTTCTGCTTGAGCATTCATCCAGGAGCCTATATGACCTTCTCTCTCTCCGGAGAAGAGAACTAAGATTAAACGCCCTGCTTTCCTGTGCAGAAATAGTAAAATCTACTACTATGGATTCTTCCTTCTGTGTTTGTACTGTACATAACCCAATATGTCGTTTAATGCTTGTTGTTACTTGTTGTGCACCTTATGTCTATGGTCGTTTAATGCTTGCAGTTACTTGTTGTGCGCCTTATGTCTCCTTATTGTGATCATCGTGGTTGCGTCTTGTTAGTCGTCGGGTGGCGACGTAGAGTCAAGTGTGTATGTTTCCTTTATACACGCGTGCACACACTTAAAAAATAAAAATAAAAAAATAACACCTGTTAAAGAGTTGTTGTCGTAATGAGGAGGATGTCACAAAATTAGTTTCATCAAGAATTAGATATTGCTCTTGGGTTTGTAATGATAAGATATCAAATTACATGCATGTGATTTGACACCTGGAACACGCGATTGGCACTGCTAGCTATCCTTTTAAATTTAATGTAGTTTGGCTTGAGGATCCAGATTTTGTAAGCTTAGTTAGAACTAATTGGGATGTATTGTTGGGGTGAGATGTCCTAAACCCTATGGATTCGATGGTAAAAAAGATAAAGAGGCTGAAGATTCTGGTGACTATCTGGGAAAGAAAGAAAAAGGATGAAGGTAAGAAAGAGTTGTTATAGTTAGAATCGGATCTGGATAAGTTATACTCAGACTTTCCTGGAGGTTTTGTGAAGGATATAGACAAATTAATGGTACTGGATAAAGAGAAGAGGAAACTGGTACTTTTAAGACAAGAGGAGGAGACTTGGAGACATAAGAGCAGGGTTAGTTGGCTGGTAGTAGGTGACATAAATACTAAATTTTTTCATTCTTATGCTAGTTCAAGGAAACAAATCAATACCATTTGGGACATTACTAAGGAAGATGGAACTATTATATCTAATAAGCTTGATCTTCAAAAGGAGGTTGTAGACTATTTTCAGAATATTTTTAAGGCTCAGAATGATTTGTTTATCTCAGACCAGCTTGCAGTTTTAAGGAATTATCCGAGATTGTTTATAGAGGAAGAGGGTATCAGATTGGTTGATCCAGTTACTTTAGCTGAAATTTTGTCAACCTTAAAAGGATTTAAGTACTCAAAAAGTCGTGGGCCGGATGGTTGGACTGTAGAGTTCTTCTTGGCTTTTTTTATCTCTTGGGTAATGAATTAATGGAGGTCGTGGAAGAGTCGAGGAGACTTGGTAAAGTGTTGGGTGCTTTGAATGCTACATTTATTGCACTAATCCATAAGAGTGACAAACCAGATTATTTTGGAGGATTTAGGCTTATTTCCTTGTGCAACCTCGTGTATAAGATCATTACAAAAATCATTGCTTCCAGATTAAAAACATCACTATATGTTGGTATTTCTAAGGAACAATTTGGTTTTTTAAAGGGTAGAAAAATCACTGATGTTATTGGAGTTGTACATGAAGATTTACACAACATAAAGGTGAAATATATTAAAGCACTGGTCTTAAAATTAGATATAGTTAAGGATTATGATAGGGTGGATTGGGGGTTCCTCAAGCTTGTTTTATTACAGGTAGGCTTAAGCTTAGAAGAAACTGATTGGATTCTCGGGTGTGTGACCTCAACAAAATTTGTTGTGTTGATCAATGGGAAACCCACTAGATTTTTCAAATCTTCAATGGGTTTAAGGGAAGGCTTCCCTTTATCACCTTTACATTTTCTTCTTGTAATTGAAGGCTTGAGTAGAACTATACAAGATAAGGTTAGGGATAAGAAATTAGAAGGTGTTCATGTGGAAAGAGGTTTAAGTATTACTCATTTGATGTTTGTAGATGATGTAATATTGTTTGGGATTGGTAGTATTTCTGAGTGGGAAGTTTTCAAGGAGGTATTAGAGTTATTTTGTAAGGTTACAGGGATGGCCTTCAACCCTAAAAAGTCTTTGTTCTTAGAAGCTTGGTGGGATGTTGAAGGTATTAATCTGTTGAAGGAGCTTTTTCATTTTGAATTTAAACCATTAGATGCAAGATTTAAGTACCTAGGGTTTTACACTAAACCAAACGGTTACACTAGAGCTGACTCGCTTTGGCTAGAGAAAAAAAATGAAAATAAGATTATGTGTTGGAGTCATAGGTGGATTTCTTTGGGAGGAAGAGTCATACTAGTAAAAGTTGTTATTGAAAGTATATCTGTGTACTGGCTCTATTTGGCTAAAATTCCCATAAGTGTACTAAATAGTATTAGAAGAAGGATGTTTATCTTTCTGTGGACTGGAAAAAAAGAAAAGGAAGGGTGGGGTGTCAAAAACATCTTTATCTTTGGGAAAGCATTGGCTACAAAAGGTATGTGGAGATGTCTAATGATGCTTGGAATATGGCATGAGGTGATAATGAAAAAATATCTTAAAAAGAAAACAATTGAGGAGTGGTTCAGGAAGGGGAGAAAAAATTGGAATGGTACTTCAAATATTTGGAGAGAACTTACCTCTTCATTAAATATAATATCAGATTGGTTGGTGTGGAAGCCTGGGAATGGGAGAGACATCAAAATTGGTCTTGATCCTATGGTTGGGTCACACACTTTCTATAAATTATCTGGAAATCGTATTTTATCTTTAAAGGAACAAGGGATTGAAGGCCTTGCTCATGCAGGGACAAAATGATAGAATTGAACTAAATGCTGAGAAAGATAGGTTATTGTGGTCTTGGGATACCAAAAAAGTACAAGTAAATGCCAAACAAGACTATAAAGTTCAAGTGATGGAGGGAAGGGAAGAAGAACCAAAATTCTGGTACTCAGAGATTTGGGAGTGGCAATTGCCATTAAATGTTAAGCTTTTAATCTAGTTATTGTTGGAACAAAGAATACTTACTTGGGATAATTTGATCAAAAGGGGCTTTTTGGGTCCTAGTATCTGTGTTTTGGGTAAGAAAAGTGAAGAAACTGTGTTACAGATTTTGGGGGAATGTAGCTTTATAAATGGTATCTGGCAGACTATAACAAAGGAATTAAAATTGGTCAATAACTGGCAAGGTGGTTAGATTGAGGTCAATTTACAAAATTGGTTAAGGGTAAAGGAAAACTAGAAATAAATCCCATACTATATTTGTTGGGAGGTTTGGAAGCATAGGAATTTGGTTATTTTTTAATACCATCCCAAAAATCAAATTAGAGTTTGCAACTGTATTCTGCAGGACTTTGGGGAACAAAAATTTGCGTCTAGGTCACTAAACATAGAAGGATTGATAGGCCACCCATTCTTGACTAGGACTTGGCAGTAGGTTTCTTCGATGGGGCTTCACAGGAAAGAGGCACAAAATGTGGGGCTAGAGCCATTTTGAAATGTCCAATCTTGGGCACTTATAGACTAAAAATGAATTGTGGAAAATGAACAAATAAGGGAGAATTGTTGGATCTTTGGGTAATTCTATTTTTTGCATATATAAAATAGGTATCAAGGTTACAATTGGTGGGTGATTCCAAGGTTATTATTGACTAGTTTACTAATGAAAATAATGTACAGGTGATTTCTATGCATCCCTCGATGACTAAGATTAGATCGTTGAGTGGACATTTTCAGCAAATCAAAGCTCAACATATTTACAGAAGATATAAAAAAGATGTTGATCGAATTTCTAAGGAAGTAGTGATACTGGATGAAAATGATATATACTTTTCAAAGGAATATGAAGGACAACCTGAAATATTTGAAAGATTTGATATCAATCCTTAGGGTACTACTTAAATGGACAACTTTTGCTTTTGTACACTTTTGATACCTAAAGTCATTAGGAGGACATAAAAGATATGAAAACTTTTTTAATATAGATATGTAAATATGGGTACACTATTAAAGAGCCTTATGGAATTTGGGAAATACATGTACAATGATGTTACAAGTTGTAATTTTGGAAAAAAGACATTTTATATTTACTAATATAAGTGATTTTTCTTATTGAAAAAAAAACCTTATTAAAAAATATGAAAATGTGGAAGTGAATATTTCCTCATTTTTTAAAATGATATTGTTTTTAAGATAATATTGTTTTTAATATATGCAATGTTTTTATGGATTTTTTATGGGGTGAAATCATGAAGATGGGTTACACGTTTTCTTGTTTTATGAGAAAAAAAACTGTATTTTCACAAGTTATTCAACTTTCGGCATACAAAAGTATTTTTTTTTATTTAGAATTTTACTTTACAGTAAAAACAAAACTTGTGAAGAATTGTGTTATCTTTCCAATGACTATTTTTCAATTTTTTTTTATCACGATTTGATATGTCAATTTGAAAATTGTTTAACAGTATGTTCCTTAAACATGAAATGAATGATAATGAGTTACTTATTTCTACAACAATGTATCTATTATTAAACTTATGTTTTTAAGAAATGAAATATACTGCAACAATCTACAAAGATTCTATTTTATTATGAATATAATTTTGAATCTAACAGATGAATATTATAATTTCTAGAATTTTTTTAAGTTGAACAAGATTTTAAACACACGTTTTTCTACACGTTGTATCTATCTTAATTTTTACTTAAAACTAAAATCTAAATATACGCTTTTGAAAAGAACAGTTTAAGGATTATGAATATATATTTTTCCAAATTTTTCACAGTATATTTTTAGAGATACCGATATTTCATTTCACTGAATCATAATGTTTGTTGATAATATTATGTAGTGATTTTTTTTTTAAATTAAATAAAATTAGATAAAAATAAAGAAAATGAAAACAAATTATAGGAACTGAAAGTAGATTCAATTTTGGAAATGATGGTGTCATTTTCGAAACCAAATTCTTAGTATTTGCAGGAGTCTGCAACCTCCAAAGTTCAGTTAAGCTTGGGGCAATTCTTTGGTTTTAGTTTTCAGTCCCAATTTCCTGTTTTCGGCCGAAAGACTAAAATTTAACGGAAACCGTCAAAACTGAATGGTTTCCAAGTTTTTCGACCGAAAAACCATTCTTTCAGCCGAAAGACTCTTGAACGAATTTCTTCCGTCGAAAAAAATGAAACAACATGTTGTATCGTTTTCTTTCGCGCCAAATTGTATAAATAGGCTTTCGGTCGAACACATTTAACACAATTCATCGGATGGACAGACAGATATAAGCTCGAGGATAGGGATTTCAAAGAATTTCTATTACTGATTGCAGTTGTATTCTTTTCTTTCTTTATTTCTTCCCTCTGTTCCATAGGCTTAATCGGAGGATCGATATCGATACATGGTGGTTTTCTAGAGCACTTAAACAAAGTTTCAAATCATCTTTTTGGTTTTTGTTGAATAAGGTAATTGATGTTTGTTCAAGTTTTTATTGGAATAACAATTTATATGTTGAAAGATAAATGTTGAGCATTTTTTCAAGGTGAAGTCTTTGTTGAACATATCTTTTACAGATAACTATAAAAGTCATGGGAAACAAAAGTTTGCCCAAGAGAAAATATGATCGCACTCAATATGATACTCGCCAAATCGAACAAAGGAAAGAGATTTATCAGAGAAAGAAACAAGAACGTGCAAATATTGAAGAAAGAAACGATGATAATGTCAATAGAGATTTTAGACAAGAAGAAGTTCAATCAGGTATGCATGCACATATAATGATCGAGCACACAACACACATTGGGACTGTATTCAGAAAATAAAAAATTCAAAGTATAGAATTCAAATTAAAATTATTGTAAATAATATAATTGATTGTAATTACAATTTGATGTTTTTCAAAAAGAAATAAATAGATTTGTCTCATAATGTCGAAGAAGACGTTGAAACCGAAATTGAATCAGAAGATGAATCACCTATAGGTATGTGTACATAAATTTAGATTAATACAAGATGAACACTCAAGTATATATAACTTAGTGAATTTGTGT
>ML842853.1:0-18185 GCA_009831015.1 Picea engelmannii
TTCGGGTCTACAAATACGCAACAACCAAAGTATGAAAAAGAAAACCCTAACAAACAGTCTCCCGAAAACCAGTCCAAGCCACATGAAAAGAAGGGTCACGGGAAAACAAAGAAGGACACCGAAAAATGGTGTGATTTCCACAAAATCCCCTCGCACAACACCGATGAATGTCGCTCAAAAAATTCATTGGTGGCCGAGATCAAAGACAAGGATTCAAACCCTGATTCAGAATATGATTCTGAAAATACTAGTAAAGGAAAGATCATTGATGCAGACCCCACTGCTATTGTTGCGACCACAATAATTCAACCAGAAGAACCAACAAATCCTGAAGAGGGGGAGCACCTTTTTCATTCATAGATGTGGGTGAAGGGGACCCCGCTGCATTTATTGTTGATAGTGGAAGCCAGAAGAAACTCATCTCAGCAGAGGTCATCAAACAGTTGGGATTGTCAAAAACACCACACCCACAGCCATACAACATTGGGTGGCTTCGCCAAGGATGAGATCTTCGTGTCAGCTAGCAGTGTCAATTATCATACGACATCCATCCCTTCAAGGATGAGGTATTATGTGATGTTTCCCCACTGGATGTCTATGATGATGTCTTGGGCCAACCTTATATGTGGAAGTGCCATTCTGTTTATGAGTCTCGACCCCACAGTGTCATTATTTCTCTGGGGGGTCATCTCTAAAGAATACCAGAGGTAGTTTCGACTATTGTTCCACCTAAAAAGTTCCACAAGGTAGTATCTCATACTACAAAATTCAGCGCCTTCACGATCTGTTCAAAAGGGGAACAAAAGGATACTGCAACCACTACAACCTCGACCCACGCACCTCCTGTCCAATAGAAGCAGGTCGAAAAGATTATAGAAAAACAAAAAGATTCCTTCTACACACAGTCATATCAGATAACCCAACTGTTTGAAAAGAGTCAACCCTGCCAGCAACAGATTTGTGACAAACTTCCACAAACTGAGAAATGCGGCATCCCCAACAAGGCAAGCAGCTCACCAAGATGCAGATTCAACAAACACTTTTACCTCTCCCGCGGGCACTCAACGCAATGGATACTATTGCTTTCTAAGGAGGGAGGATTGATGCAGGTGGATATCAGTGGCCACTGACCATTTCCAACTGGCCCAAAACAGTTTTCTGGCAATTTTGGCAATTTACTATTTTTAGCAGTTTTTAACTTCCAGGGATATTTTTGAGAGCCTAAATGAAGGTTTTTCGGGATCGATATCCTCAATGATATTTAAATGCATCATTGATCCCCCAAAATGAATCTCCTCAATTATACCTTTCCAACGGGCTATCATACACCTAAAACAGAGATCGTATGCAAAAGTTACGACCCCGGGAAGTTGATGTACTAACTTACCCAAACGGGGCCCACATGAATTTTGGCGCTTCATCTCCTAGGGTTAGGTTTTTGGATGTCTAGTGTTTTTGGAATTCCTTTTTATTGTAAAAAGGGCCTTCAGAGCCTCATTGTAATCATATTCTTGTGAATGCGAGTAGCTGTCACATCTCTTCTCAGAGATATGCTGCCACCATTCTAGCGAGTCTTTCACTCTATATTTTTACAGTCTCTATACATTTATTTCATTAATAGAAATCGTGTATTACTGTATATATGTGTTTACGGTTGCATCTCTGATAAATTTTTGTTACATTATTGAATATCTATGATATCTCTGTGCATTTATTTATTATATCTTCGCTCTCATTTCGTGCCAAAAATAATCCAGATTAGTGGTATCAGAGTAGGTTGTTCTTGATCGATTTTTTTTCAGTGCATGTCCCCGATGAGGTCTGAGAATATCAATTTGCATCTAGATCTTGTCTCTCTTGAGGGAAATCTCTCTCGCACACCCAAGGAACCCTCGATGGCGGAAGAAAAGAAAAACGACGGAGCAGAGGATCCTATCAGTCTATTGCAAGCTCTCATGTGACAGAGGGACGAAATGACGGAGAATTTTTCTGACATACTTCAATGCCTCTCGACGGCATCAGGCACATCTTCGTCAAGCGGGCACTTTGGAGGCACCTCACCTTTCAAAGTACAAGTTCATTTTGATATTCCTGTATTTGAAGGACAGATAGATGCAGAAGCCCTAGAAAAATGGTTAAATCTGCTAGAAGGTTATTTCTCTGTTCACAATTTTTTTGATAGAGAAAAGATCACCTTCGCACTCCTTAAAGATCTCCCCCATGTCAAACATTGGTTGAAAACTTACTGGGAGAAAAGTTCCATAGAGGAGTCTGGAATATATGGGGCTGAGCCCACTTGGGATGTTTTTGTGGATGCAGTAAAGGAATAGTATTACCATGTTGGAAACTATGAGGACTAGTACATGAGATGGACCACACTGCGGCAAGAGAGGGGCCAAGTAGTTCTAGAGTTCACCAATACCTTCCATACCTTGTGCACCAAGCTGGGTATCAAAGACTCCAAACGAAATTTGGTTTTGAAATACCGTGGGGCTCTACATAGATACATCCAAACTGAAATGGATTTTCTGGACATCTCATCACTCGGTGCTGCTTATCGATATGCTGTTAAAATCGAGCAGAAATTTAAGCACCAGAACAAACTGGAGTTCGGGTATGAAAATCCAAAAAAAACAAAGTATGAAAAACATGACCCTAACAAACAATCTCCTGAAAACCAGTCCATGCCACAGGAAATGAAGGGTCACAAGAAGACAAAGAAGGACACCAGAAAATGGTGTGATTTCCACAAAATCCCCTAGCACAACACCAATGAATGTTGCTCAAAACATTCATTGGTGTCCGAGCTCAAAGACAAGGATCCAAACCCTGATTCAGAATATGGTTCTTAAAATACTGGTAAAGGAAAGATCATTGATGAAAACCCCACTGCTATTATCGCGACCGCAACAATTCAACCAAAAGAACCAATAGATCTTTTCATTCACAAATGTGGGTGAAGGGGACCCCACTCCATTTTATTGTTGATAATGGAATCCATAAGAACCTCATCTCAGTAGAGGTCATGAAATAGTTGGAATTGTCGACAACACCACACCTGCAACCATACAACATTGGGTGGCTTCACAATGGACGAGATCTTTGTGTCAGCCAACAGTGTCGATTATCATATGACATACAACCCTTCAAGAATGAGGTATTATGTGATGTTTCCCCACTGGATGTCTATGATGTTCTCTTGGGCCAACCATATATGTGGAAGCGCCATGTTATTTATGAGTCTCGACCCCGCAATGTCATTATTTTTCTGGGGGGTCATCTCTACAGAATACCAAAGGTAGTTACAACTATTGTTCCACCTAAAAAGTGTTGCAAGGTAGTATCTCATACTACAAAATTTATCTTCTTCACAATCTATTCAAAAGGGGAACAGAAGGATATTGAAACCACTATAGTCTCAACCCAAGCACCTCCTATCCAATAGAAGCAAGTCGACAAGATTTCCACAAAACGCAAAGATTCCTTCTACACACAGTCATATCATATAGCATGAATGGTTGAATAGAGTCAACCTTGCTAACAACAGATTCGTGACAAACTTCCACAAGTTGTGTAGCGCGATGTCTCCAGCAAGGAAAACAACTCACCAAGATGTAGATTCAACAAATGATTTTCCCTCTCCCCTGGGAACTAAATGCAATGGATACCATTTCTTCCTAAGGAGGTAGGATTGATCCAGGTGGATATCGGTGGCCTCCCACCTTTTCCAATTGGCCCAAAATAGTTTTCTGGCAATTTACTATTTTTAGCAGTTTTTAACTTCCGGGGCCATTTTGAGGGCCTAAATGAAGGTTTTTCGGGATCGATATCCTCAATTATAACCAAATCCATCATTGATCCCCCATAATGAATCTCCATGAAGATACCTTTCCAATGGACTATCATACACCTAAAATGGAGATAGTATGCAAAAGTTACAACCCCGAGAAGTTGATGTACTAACTTACCCAAACGGGGCCCACATGACTTTTGGTGCTTCATCTCCTAGGGTTAGGTTTTTGGATGTCTAGGTTTTTTTGCATTCTTCTTTACTATAAAAAAATGCCTTCAGAGACTCATTGTAATCATCTTCTTGTGAATGCGAGTATCCGTCACATCTCTTCTCAGAGATAAGTTGCGACCATTCTAGCGAGTCTTTCACTCTGTATTTTTACAGCCTCTGTACATTTCTTTCATTAATAGAAATCATGTATTACTGTATATATGTGTTTATGGTTGCATCTTTGATACATTTTTGTTACATTATTGAATATCTGTGATATCTATGTGCATTTATTTATTATATCTCTTCTCTCATTTCGTGCCGAAAATAATCCAGATTAGTAGTATCAGAGCAGGTTGTTCTTGATCATTTTTTTTTCAGTGCATATCCCCGACGAGGTCCGAGTATAGCAAGTTGCATATCGAGCTTGTCGCTCTTGAGGGAAATCTCTCTCGTACGCCCAATAAACCCTAAATGGCAGAATAAAAGAAAAAGGATGGAGCAAACTATCCTATCAGTCTGTTGCTTGAGCAAGCTCTCACACGACAGAGGGACGAAATGATGAAGAATTTTTCCCACATCCTTCAATGCCTCCTTATAGAATTAGGCACATCTTCATAAAGAGGCCACTTTGGAGGCACCTCAACTTTCAATGTACAAGTTAATTTTTATATCCCTATATTTGAAGGACAGATAGATGCAGAAGCCCTAGAAAAATGGTTAAATCTGCTAGAAGTTTATTTCTCTGTTCACAATTCTTCTGATAGAGAAAATATCACCTTCGCACTCCTTAAAGCTATCCCCCATGTCAAACATTGGTGGGAAACTTATTGGGAGAAAAGTTCCACAGAGGTGTCTGGAATATATGGGGTCGAGCCCACTTGTGATTTTTTTGTGGATGCGGTAAAGGAACAATATTACCTTGTTGGCAACAATGAGGACCAGTACATGAGATGGACCACATTTGTTTTTGAAATACCGTGGGGCTCTACACAGATACATCCAAACTGAAATGGATTTTCTGGACATCTCATCACTTGGTGATGCTTATCGATATGTTGTTAAAATCGAGCAGAAATTTAAGCACCAAAACAAATGGGAGTTCGGGTCTACAAATACGCAACAACCAAAGTATGACAAAGACGGCCCTAACAAATAGTCTCCCAAAAACCATTCCAAGCCATAGGAAAAGAAGGGTCACGGGAAGACAAAGAAGGACACCAGAAAATGGTTTGATTTCCAAAAATACCCCTGGCACAACACTGATGAATGTCAATCAAAACAATAATTGGTGGCCGAGATCAAAGACAAGGAGTCAAACGCCGATTCTAAAAATACTAGTAAAGGAAAGATCATTGATGCAGACCTCACTTCTATTGTTGCGACCACAAAAATTCAACCAGAAGAACCAACAAATCCTAAAGAGGGGGAGCACCTTTTTCATTCACAGATGTGGGTGAAGGGGACCCCGCTGCATTTATTGTTGATAGCGGAAGCCAGAAGAAACTCATCTCAGCAGAGGTTGTCAAAAAGTTGGGATTGTTAACAACACCACACCCACAACCATACAACATCGGGTGGCTTCACCAAGGATGAAATATTCGTGTCATCCAGTAGTGTCGATTATCATACGACATCCATCCCTTCAATGATGAGGTATTATGTGATGTTGCCCCACTAGATATCTGTGATGATCTCTTGGGCCAACCATATATGTGGAAGCTCCATGCTATTTATGAGTCTCGACCCTGCAATGTCATTATTTCTCTGGGGGGTCACCTCTACAGAATATCAGAGGTAGTTTTGACTATTGTTCAACCTAAAAAGTGTCGCAAGGTAGTATCTCATACCACAAAATTCATCTTCTTCACAATTTGTTCAAAAGGGGAACAAAAGGATACTGCAATGACTACAGCCTTGGCCCAAGCACCTCCTATCCAACATAAGAAGGTTGACAAGATTGCAGCAAAACACAAATATTCCTTCTACACACAGTCATATCAAATAGCCCAACCAGTTGAACAGAGAAAACCCTGCCAACAATAGGTTCATGACAAAATTACACAAACTGAGCAGCGCGACGTCTCCAGCAAGGCAAGCAGCTCACCAAGATGCAGATTCAACAAATGTTTTTCCCTCTCCCCCAGGCACTCAACGCAATGGATACCATTGCTTCCTAAGGATGAAAGATTGATCTAGGTGTATATCAGTGGCCACCCACCTTTTCCAATTTGCCCAAAACATTTTTCTGGCAATTTTGGCAATTTACTATTTTTAGCAGTTTTTAACTTCCGGGGCCATTTTGAGGGCCTAAATGAAGGTTTTTCAGGAATGAGCTCCTCAATCATAGCCAAAGGCTTCATATATCCCCCAAAATGAATCTCCTCGATGATACCTTTCCAATAGGTTATCATATGCCTAAAAATAAGATCGTATGCAAATGTTACGACCCTGGGAAGTTGATGTACTAACTTACCCAAACGGGGCCCACATGACTTTTGGCATTCCTGTTTTTGGAATTCCTGTTTATTGTAAAAAAGGCCTTCAGAGCCTCTTTGTAATCATCTTATTACGAATGTGAGTAACCGTCACATCTCTTCTCAGAGATAATCTGCCACCATTCTAGCGAGTCTTTCACTCTGTATTTTTACAGTCTCTATACATTTCTTTCATTAATAGAAATCATGTATTACTATATATCTGTGTTTGTGGTTGCATCTCTGATACATTTTTATTACATTATTACATATCTGCGATATATCTGTGCATTTATTTATTATATCTCCACTCTCATTTCGTGCCGAAAATAATCTGGATCAGTGGTATCAGAGCAGGATGTTCTTGATCATTTTTTTTTCAGTGCATGTCCCTGACGAGGTCTGAGTATAGCAAGTTGTGTATCAAGATTTTCTCTCTTGAGGGAAATCTCTCTCACACACCCAAGAAACCCACAATGGCGATATAAAATAAAAATGATGGAGGAGATGATCCTATCAGTCTGTTGCTCGAGCAAGCTCTCACGCGACAGAGGGACGAAATGATGGAGAATTTTTTCCACATTCTTCAACGCCTCCCGATAGCATTAGGAGAAAATTCATCAAGCGACCACTTTTGAGGCACCTCTCCTTTCAAGGTACAAGTTAATTTTGATATTCCTATATTTGAAGGACAGATAGATGGAGAAGCCCTAGAAAAATGGTTAAATCTGCTAGAAGGTTATTTCTCTGTTCACAATTTTTCTGATAGAGAAACGATCACCTTCACACTCCTTAAAGCTCTCCCCCATGTCAAACATTGGTGGGAAACTTACTAGGAGAAAAGTTCCACAAAGGAGTATGGAATATATGGGGCCAGGCCCACTTGGGATTTTTTTGTTAATGCGGTAAAGGAAATGATCACCTTCGCACTCCTTAAATCTCTCCCCCATGTCAAACATTGGTGGGAAACTTACTAGGAAACTTACAGAGGAGTGTGGAATATATGGGGCCGATCTTACTTGGGATTTGTTTTTGGATGCAGTAAAGGAACAATATTACCCTGTTGGAAACTATAAGGACCAATACATGAGATGGACCACACTGTGGCAAGAGAGGGGCCAAGTAGTTCTGGAGTTCACCAATACCTTCCATACCTTGCGCACCAAGCTGGGTATCAAAGACTCCGAACGACATTTGGTTTTGAAATACCGTGGGGCTCTACACAGATACATCCAAACTGAAATGGATTTTCTAGACATCTCATCACTTGATGCTTCTTATTGATATGTTGTTAAAATCAAGCAGAAATTTAAGCACTAGAACAAACATGTGTTCTGGTCTGCAAATCCGCAACAACCAAAGTATGAAAAAGACGGCCCTAACAAACAGTCTCCCGAAATCCATTCCAGGCCACAAGAAAAGAAGGGTCACAAGAAGACAAAGAAGGACACCGGAAAATGGTGTGATTTCCACAAAAGGCCCTGGCACAACACCGATGAATATCGCTCAAAACAGTCATTATTGGCCGATATCAAAGACAAGGAGTTGAGCCCTGATTCAGAATATGATTATGAAAATACTCGTAAAGGAAATATCATTGATGCAGACCCCACTGCTATTGTCGGGACCACAACAATTCAACCATAAGAGCCAACAGATCCTGAAGAGGGGTAGCACCTTTCTCATTCATAGATGTGGGTGAATGGGACACCGCTGCATTTTTTTGTTGATCGCATAAGCCAGAAGAGCCTCATCTCAGAAGAGGTCGTCAAATAGTTGGGATTGTTGACAACACCACACCCGCATCCATACAACATCGGGTGGCTTTTCCAAGGATGAGATATTCATGTCAACCAACAGTGTCGATTATCATAGGACATCCAACCCTTTAAGGGTGAGGTATTATGTGATGTTGCCCCACTGGATGTCTGTGATGTTCTCTTGGGCCAACCATATATGTTGAAGCGCCATGTTGTTTATGAGTCTCAAACCCGCAGTGCCATTATTTCTCTGGGGTTTCATCTCTACAGAATACCATAGGTAGTTCTGACTATTGTTCCACCTAAAAAGTGTTGCAAGGTAGTATCTCATTTTACAAAATTCAGCTTCTTCACAATCTATTCAAAAGGGGAACAAAAGGATACTGCAACCAATACAACCTCGACCCAAGCACCTCCTATCCAACAGAAGCAGGTCGACAAGATTGTAGCAAAATGAAAATATTCCTTCTACACACAATCATATCAGATAGACCGACTGGTTGAACAGATTCAACTCCGCTAGCAACAGGTTCGTGACAAACTTCCACAAACTGAGCAACATGACGTCTCGAGCAAGCCACGCAACTCACCAAGATGCAGATTCAACAAACACTTTTCCCTCTCCCCCCAGGAACTCAACACAATGGATATCATTGCTTCCTAAGGAGGGAGGATTGATCCAGGTGGATATCGGTGGCCACCCACCTTTCCCAACTGGCCCAAAACAATGTTTTGGCAATTTTGGCAATTTACTATTTTTAGCAGTTTTTAACTTCCGGGGCCATTTTGAGGGCCTAAATGAAGGTTTTTTTGGTATGGATCTCATCAATGATATCTGAAGGCATCACTGATCCAAAAAAATTAATCTCCTCTATGATACCTTTCCAACGGGATATCATAGGCCTAAAATGAAGATCGTATGCAAAAGTTACGACCCTGGGAAGTTGATGACTAACTTACCCAAACGGGGCCCACATGACTTTTGGTGCTTCATCTCCTAGGGTTAGGTTTTTGGATGTATAGGGTTTTTAGCATTCCTTTTTATTGTGAAAAATCCTTCAGAGCCTCATTGTAATCATCTTCTTGCGAATGCGAGTCGCTGTCACATCTCTTCTCAGAGATAAGATGCCACCATTCTAGCGAGTCTTTCACTCTGTATTTTTACAGTCTCTGTACATTTATTTCATTAATAGAAATCGTGTATTACTGTATATATGTGTTTATGGTTGCATATATGATACATTTTTGTTACATTATTGAATATCTATGATATCTCTGTGCATTTATTTATTATATCTCCACTCTCATTTTGTGCCGAAAATAATCCAGATCAGTGGTATCAGAGCAGGTTGCTCTTGATCATTTTTTTTTTCAGTGCATGTCCCCGACGAGGTCCAAGTATAGAAATTTTCATCTCAAGATTATCTTTCTTGAGGTCAATCGCTCTCACACACCCACGAAACCCTCAATGGTGGAAGAAAAGAAAAATGACGGAACAGACGATCCTATCATTCTGTTACATGAGCGAGCTCTCACACGATAAAGGGACGAAATGATGAAGAATTTTTCCCACATCCTTAAACACCTCTCGATAGCATCAGGCACATCTTCATCAAGCAACCACATTAGAGGCACCTCTCCTTTCAAAGTACAAGTTAATTTTGATATTCCTTTATTTGAAGGAAAGATAGATGCAGAAGCCCTAGAAAAATGGTTAAATCTGCTAGAAGGTTATTTCTCTGTTCACAATTTTTCTGATAGAGAAAAGATCACCTTCACACTCCTTAAATCTCTCCCCCATGTCAAACATTGGTGGGAAACTTACTGGGAGCAAAGTTCCATAGAGGAGTCTGGAATATATGGGGCTGAGCCCACTTGGGATTTTTTTGTTAATGCGATAAAGGAACAGTATTACCCTGTTGGAAACTATGAGGACCAGTACATGAGATGGACCACATTGTGGAAAAAGAGGGCCCAAGCAATTCCAGAGTTCACCAATACCTTCCATACCTTGTGCACCAAGAAGGGTATCAAGGAATCCGAATGACATTTGGTTTTGAAATACAGTGGGGCTCTACACAGATACATCCAAACTGAAATGGATTTTCTTGACATCTCATCACTCGGTGTTGCTTATCGATATGTTTTTAAAATCGAGCAGAAATTTAAGCTCCAGAAAAAATGGGAGTTCAGGTCTGCAAATCCGCAACAACCAACGTATGACAAAGACATACCTAACAAATAGTCTCCCAAAAACCAGTCCAAGCCACAGGAAAATAAGGGTCACGGGAAGACAAAGAAGGACACCGAAAAATGGTGTGATTTCCACAAAATCCCCTAGCACAACACCGATGAATGTCGCTCAAAATAGTCATTGGTGGCCGAGATCAAAGGCAAGGAGCCGAACCCTGATTCAGAATATGATTATGAAAATAATGGTAAAGGAAAGATCATTGATGAAGACCCCACTGCTATAGTCACGACCGTAACAATTCAACCAAGAGAACCAACATATCCTGAAGAGGGGGAGCGCCTTTTCCATTCACAGATGTGGGTGAAGGGTACCCTGCTTCATTTTATTGTTGATAGTGGAAGCCAAAAGAACCTCATCTCAGCAAAGGTCATCAAACAGTTGGGATTGTCAACAACACCACACCCATAGCTATACAACATCAGGTGGCTTCGCCAAGGATGAGATCTTCTTGTCAACGAGCAGTGTCAATTATCATACGACATCTATCCCTTCAAGGATGAGGTATTATGTGATGTTTCCCCACTAGATGTCTGTGATGATATCTTGGGACAACCTTATATGTGGAAACGCCATATTGTTTATGAGTCTCGACCCCGCAGTGTCATTGTTTTTATGGGGGGTCATCTCTACAAAATACCAGAGGTAGTTCCAACTACTGTTCCACCTAAAAAGTGTTGTAAGGTAGTATCTCATACTACAAAATTCATCTTCTTCACAATCTTTTCAAAAGGGGAACAGAAGGATACTTCAACCACTACAGCCTCGGCCCAAGCACCTCCTATCCAACGGAAGCAAGTCGAAAAGTTTGCAGCAAAATGAAAATATTCCTTATGCACACAGTCATATTAGATAGCCCAATTGTTTGAACAGATTCAACCCCGCCAGCAACAGGTTTGTGACAAACTTCCACAAACTGAGCAATGCAACATCTCCAACAAGGCAAGCAGCTCACCAAGATGCATATTCAGCAAATGCTTTTAACTCTCCCGTGGGAACTCAACGCAATGGATACCATTTCTTCCTAAGGAGGTAGGATTGATGCAGGTGGATATAGGTGGCCACCCACCTTTTCCAACTAACCCAAAATAGTTTTCTGGCAATTTTGGCAATTTACTATTTTTAACAGTTTTTAACTTCCAGGGCCATTTTGAGGGCCTAAATGAAGGTTTTTCGGGATCAATATCCTCATTGATAGAAAAAGGAATCATTGATCCCCAAAAATGAATCTCCTCGATGATACCTTTCCCCTGGGCTATCATACGCCTAAAACAGAGATCGTATGCAAAAGTTACGACCCCGGGAAGTTGATGTACTAACTTACCCAAACGGGGCCCACATGACTTTTGGCGCTTCATCTCCTAGGGTTAGGTTTTTGGATGTCTAGTGTTTTTGGAATTCTTGTTTATTGTAAAAAATGCCTTCAGAGCCTCATTGTAATCATCTTCTTGCGAATGCGAGTAGACGTCACATCTCTTCTCAAAGATAAGATGCCACCATTCTAGCGAGTCTTTCACTCTGTATTTTTACAATCTCTGTACATTTTTTTCATTAATAGAAATTGTGTATTACTGTATATCTGTTTTTATGGTTGCATATCTAATACATTTTTTTTACATTATTGAATATATGTGATATCTATGTGAATGTATTTATTATATCTTTGCTCTCATTTCGTGTCGAAAATAATCCGGATCAGTGGTATCAGAGTAGGTTGTTCTTGATCATTTTTTTTTCAGTGCATGTCCCTGACGAGGTCCGAGTATAGAAAGTTGCATATCGAGCTTGTCTCTCTTTAGGTAAATCTCTCTCGCACACCCAAGAAACCCTCAATGGCAGAAGAAAATAAAAACGACGGAGCAAACAATGCTATCAGTCTATTGCAAGCTCTCACGCGACACAAGGACGAAATGATGGAGAATTTTTATGACATCCTTCAATGCCTCCCGGTAGCATCAGACCCATATTCATCAAGAGGCCAATTTGGAGGCACCTCACCTTTCAAAGTACAATTTAATTTTTATATTCCTATATTTTAAGGACAGATAGATGCAGACGCCCTAGAAAAATGGTCAAATCTGCTAGAAGGTTATTTCTCTGTTCAGAATTTTTCTGATAGAGAAAAAATAACCTTCGCACTCCTTAAAGATCTCCCCCATGTCAAACATTGGTTGGAAACTTACTGGGAGAAAATTTCCACAAAGGAGTCTGGAATATATGGGGCTAATCCCACTTGTGATTTTTTTGTGGATGCGGTAAAGGAACAATATTACCCTATTAGAAACTATGAGGACCAGTACATGACATGGAACACACTGCGGCAAGAGAGGGGCCAAGTAGTTATGGAGTTCACCAATACCTTCCATACCTTGTGCACCAAGCTGGGTATCAAAGACTCCAAACAACATTTGGTTTTGACATACCGTGGGGCTCTACACAGATACATCCAAACTGAAATGGATTTTCTAGACATCTCATCACTCAGTGTTGCTTATCGATATGTTGTTAAAATCGAGCAGAAATTTAAGCACCAAAACAAACTGGAGTTTGGGTCTGCAAATCCAAAACAACCATAGTATGAAAAAGACTGCCCTAACAAATAGTCTCCCGAAAACTAGTCCATGGCACAGGAAAAGAAGGGTCACGAGAAGACAAAGAAGGACACCGAAAAATGGTCTGATTTCCACAAAAGCAAAACACCAATGAATGTCGCTCAAAAAAGTCATTGGTGGCTGAGCTCAAAGACAAGGAGTCGAACCCTGATTCAAAATATGATTCTAAAAATACTGGTAAAGGAAAGATCATTGATGCAGACCCCACTGCTATTGTCACGGCCGCAACAATTCGACCAGAAGAACCAACAGATCTTGAAAAGCGGGAGCGACTTTTTCATTCACAAATATGGGTGAAGGGGACCCCGCTGCATTTTATTGTTGATAACAGAAGCCAGAAGAACCTCATCTCAGCATAGGTCATCAAATAGTTGGGATTGGCGACAACACCACACCCGCAAACATACAACATTGGGTGGCTTCGACATGGACGAGATCTTCGTGTCATCCAGCAGTGTCGATTATCATACGACATCCATCCCTTCAAGGATGAGGTATTATGTGATGTTTCCCCACTAGATGTCTATCATGTTCTCTTGGGCCAACCATATATGTGGAAGCACCATGTTGTTTATGAGTCTCGACCCCGCAATGCCATTATTTATATGGGGGTTCATATCTACAGAAGACCAGAGGTAGTTACGACTACTGTTCCACCTAAAAAGTTCCGCAAGGTAGTATCTCATAATACAAAATTCAACTTCTTCACAATCTGTTCAAAAGGGGAACAAAAGGATATTGAAACCACTACAGCCTCGGCCCAAGAACCTCCTATCCAATAGAAGTAGATAGAAAATATTGCAACAAAACACAAAGATTCCTTTTGCACACAGTCATATCAGATAGCTCGACTAGCTGAACAAAGTCAACCTTGCTAGCAATAGGTTCGTGACAAACTTCCACAAACTGAGTAGTGCGGTGTCTCCAGCAAGGCAAACAACTCACCAAGATGCAGATTCAACAAACGCTTTTCCCTCTCTCCTGGGCGCTCAACGCAATGGAAACCATTTCTTCATAGGGAGGAAGTATTGATCTAGGTGGATATCGGTGGCCACCCACCTTTTCCAATTGGCCCAAAACAGTTTTCTGGCAATTTTGGCAATTTACTATTTTCAACAGTTTTTAACTTCTGGGTCCATTTTGAGGGCCTAAATGAAGGTTTTTTGGGATATATCTCATCAATTATAACCAAATACATCATTTATCCCCCAAAATTAATCTCCACGACAATACCTTTCCAACAGGCTATCATACGCCTAAAACGGAGATCGTATGCAAAAGTTACGACCTTGGGAAGTTGATGTACTAACTTACCCAAACGGGGTCCACATGACTTTTGGCGCTTCATCTCCTAGGGTTAGGTTTTTGGATTTCAAGGTTTTTTTGCATTCCTGTTTATTGTAAAAAAGGCCTTCAGAGCCTCATTGTAATCATCTTCTTGCGAATGCGAGTAGCCGTCACATCTCTTCTCAGAGATAAGCTGCCACCATTCTAGTGAGTCTTTCACTCTGTATTTTTTACAGTCTCTGTACATTTCTTTCATTAATAGAAATTGTGTATTACTGTATATTTATGTTTATGGTTACATATCAGATACATTTTTGTTACATTATTGAATATCTACGATATCTCTATGCATTTGTTTATTATATCCCCGCTCTCATTTCATGCCGGAAATAATCTGGATCAGTGGTATCAGAGCAGGTTGTTATTGATCATTTTTTTTTCAGTGCATCTCCTTGATGAGGTCCGAGTATAGCAAGTTGCATCTCAAGCTTGTCTCTCTTGAGGGAAATCTCTGTCGCACACCCAGGAAACCCTCAATGGAGGAAGAAAATAAAAACGGTAGAGCAGATGATCCTATCAGTCTGTTGCTTGAGCAAGCTCTCATGCAATAGAGAGATGAAATGATGGAGAATTTTCCCCACATCCTTCAATGCCTCCCGATAGAATCAGGAACATATTCATCAAGTAACCACTTTGTAGGCACCTTTCCTTTCAAAGTACAAGTTAATTTTGATATTCCTGTATTTGAAGGACAGATAGATGCATAAGCCCTATAAAAAACGGTTAAATCTGCTAGAAGTTTATTTCTCTGTTCACAATTTTTCTGATAGAGAAAATATCACCTTCACAGTCCTTTAATCTCTCCCCCATGTCAAACATTGGTGGGAAACTTAATGGGAGAAAATTTCCACAGAGGAGTCTGGAATATATGGGGTCGAGCCCACTTGGGATTTTTTTGTGGATGCGGTAAAGGAACAACATTACCCTGTTGGAAACTATGAGGACCAGTAAATGAGATGGACCACACTGCGGCAAGAGAGGGGCCAAGAAGTTCCAGAGTTCACCAATACCTTCCATACCTTGTGCACTAAACTGGGTATCAAAGACTCTAAATGAAATTTGGTTTTGAAATACCGTGGGGCTCTACACACATATATCCAAACTGAAATGGATTTTCTGGACATCTCATCACTTGGTGTTGCTTATCGATGTGCTATTAAAATCGAGCAGATATTTAAGAACTATAACAAACGGGAGTTCGGGTCTGCAAATATGGAAATCTGCAACAACCAAATTATGAAAAATACGGCCCTAACAAATAGTCTCCCGAAAAACAGTCCAAGCCACAAGAAAAGAAGGGTCACGGGAAGACAAAGAAGGACACCGAAAAATGGTGTGATTTCCACAAAAGCCCCTGGCACAACACCGATGAATGTCACTCAAAACAGTCATTGGTGGTCGAGATCAAAGACAAGGAGCCGAACCCTGATTTAGAATATGATTCGGAAAATACTGGTAAAGGAAATATCATTGATGCAGACCCCACTGCTATTGTCGCGATCGCAACAATTCAACCAAAAGAACCAACAGATCCTGAAGAAGGGGAGCTCATTTTTCATTCACATATGTGGGTGAAGGGGACCCCACTGCATTTTATTGTTGATAGAAGAAGCCAGAAGAACCTCATCTCGACAGAGGTCATCAAGCAATTGGGATTGTCGACAACACCACACCCGCCACCATACAACATCGGGTGGCTTCGCCAAGCACGAGATCTTTGTGTCAGCCAGCAGTGTCGATTATCATACTACATCCAGCCCTTAAAGGATGAGGTATTATGTGATGTTTCACCACTGGATGTCTATGATGTTCTCTTGGGCCAACCATATATGTGGAAGAGCCATGTTGTTTATGAGTCTCGACCCTGCAGTGTCATTATTTCTCTGGGTGGTCATCTCTACAGAATACCAGAGGTATTTTCGACTACTGTTCCACCTAAAAAGTGCCACAAGGTAGTATCTCATACTACAAAATTCAGTTTCTTCACAATCTTTTCAAAAGGGGAACAGAAGGATACTACAACCACTACAGCCTCGGCCCAAGCACCTCCTATCCAACAGAAGAAAGGCGACAAGATTGTAGAAAAATCAAAATATTCCTCCTGCACACATTCATATCAGATAGCCCGACTGGTTGAACAGAGTCAACCCTGCCAACAACAGGTTCGTGAAAAACTTCCACAAACTAAGCAGCGCGGCGTCTCCAGCAAGGCAAGCAACTCACCAAGATGCAGATTTAGCAAATGTTTTTCCCTCTCCCTCAGGCACTCAACGCAATTGAAACCATTGCTTCCTAAGGAGGGAGGATTGATCTAGGTGTATATCAATGGCCACCCACCTTTTCCAACTGGACCAAAATAGTTTTCTGTCAATTTTGGAAATTTACTATTTTTAGCAGCTTTTAACTTCTGGGGCCATTTTGAGGTCCTAAATGAAGGTTTTTTTAGGAATGATAAACTCAATTATATTCGAAGGAATAATTTATCTCCCAAAATGAATCTCCTCGACGATACCTTTCCAACGGGCTATCATACACCTAAAACGGAGATAGTATGCAAAAGTTACGACCCCGGGATGTTGATGTACTAACTTACCAAAACGGGGCCCACGTGACTTTTGGCGCTTCATCTCCTAGGGTTAGGTTTTTCAATGTCTAGGGTTTTTGGAATTCCTGTTTACTGTAAAAAAAGGTGTTCAGAGCCTCATTTTAATCATCTTCTTGCGAATGCGATTAGCCGTCACATCCCTTCTCAGAGATAAGGTGCCACCATTCTAGCGAGTCTTTCACTTTGTATTTTTATAGTCTCTATACATTTATTTCATTAATAGAAATTGTGTATTACTGTATATATGTGTTTATGGTTGCATCTATGATACATTTTTGTTACATTATTGAATATATGTGATATCTCTGTGCATTTCTTTATTATATCTCCACTCTCATTTTGTGCCGAAAATAATCCGGATCATTGGTATCAGAGCAGGTTGTTCTTGATCGGTTTTTTTTCAGTGTGTTATCACCCTATAAATTATAGGAATCAACTGGTGACTGAGATAGTATCTGTCTCTAGTGTTTTTGTTGACAAATGATTTTTAATTCTGCAAATATTTGAAAAGAAAAAATAAAAAGAAAAAACTAAAAGAAAAAGAAAAAAGAAAAAGAAAAAGAAAAAAGAAAAAGAAAAGAAAAAGAGGACATAAAAGAATCGAAATAAATCCCCATGCAATAATGGTAACTTGGTCCATACCTTTCAAGCATGGCCAATTTCTTTTTAAATTTGATGTTGATAGGGTAGTGAATGATTTGGCTAAACAGTTTAATCTTAGCCAAAGTGTCTAGGTTAGATTAGTGAATAAATCCGGCCAGACTGTCTAATCCTGGTCAGATAGCCCTAGGGTAGAGTAATTTCTTAACCCAACAGTTTAATCTGAGTTAACTGTCATAGGAAACTAGGTTAGAACATAGGTTAGTTGCTTTATTGTTCCATCCCAATAAAACCAGCTTGATGTCAAGATTGCACCATGTTCCAAATGCTTAAACGATAGTTGGCTGAAGTCCCTTGGTGGTGTCTTTTTGAAAAGTTTGGGAAAAACCCATAAAATGCATTTATCCTAAGTTTTCCCAGCACATGTGTTCTCTGCTCCTGATTTATGTTTCCTACACATATCAACGGTCCTGATCGCGAAACTCAGATCTACGGTGTACAGATCATTCCGGACCCCCCCTACCATTCTT
>ML842853.1:30841-69377 GCA_009831015.1 Picea engelmannii
TTGACTAAAATATTCGCCAAAAAATTATATATACATTTTATATTATTGATAAAATAGCCCTCAATTTTTCCTATGTATCATGGGGATTCGCCCATTTATTATACATATAAATTTAGGGGGGGTTCTTAAAATCACCCCTGAATGGATGTGTAGACTGTCTAAACCAATTCAAAAAACACTCTTACAACAAAACGACCTATTTCTTTACCTAGCCTAATATCTAAAATTGAAACATAGCTAAATCATATAGAGAGATCCCTCTCTAAATTTGGAAGGGATAGATCCCAGCTTCAAAAGTGGTGGGATAAAGTTACCTTTGTAGATTTCTTCTATTTCAACCTCTAGGAAATTTACCAAGTGCTAACATAATGGAGACTCCACTGGGGAGCAGAACATAAAATTTATAATTTCACGTCTTCTTTTCCCTAAAAAGAAAGTTCAGATTTGAGAAGAAAGTAATGTTTAGAGGTTGATTAGACTTTGTACATATTATTTTCGGACTCACAAAACATAAAACTAAAAACTATATATAAAAAAACCAAAAAGAGTTATGGCTCCTAAGAAAGTTCACACGCGATCTCATCCCGACCCAGAACCTGCAATAGTGACAGAGAAACTCGAACATTTTCTCAGGAAAAAGACCTTAGCTGAAGGTTCGGTGAGTCATATTTCCCTTCATAAGTCCCTTTCCTTTTCAGGGAAACCTGTTACCTTTCAAAACCCTGATCTTGACATATTTCCACAGCAAAGCCTGGTTAGAACACGGTTTGATAGTTTTGTGACTGAAATCTTTCTCGACCCAACCATCTTACAACCCCAAACCCCCGAAGTTTTGTCTCCCACTGCTAAGCAAAAAATCACTTCCTCAGTATTATCCAGTACCCCCTCGTCCTCGTCTTCAGTCTCTACCTCACCGATCATCCAGGTTGTCGTCCCACCTCCTCCACCCATCATGGTAGCTCGATATGCTCCCTTGGTGTTGACTCCACCTCTACATGCCATGCCCCAAGACTATCAAACTAGACTTCCACAGTTTGATGCAACGGGATCTTTGAGTGCACAACAACACGTAGATAAAATGAACGATTATTTTGATCTGCATGAAGTAGATGAAGCTGACGTTCAAATGAGATTGTTTGCTCAAATTTTGACAGGTGACGCTAAAAAATGGTACAAAGGATTACGTGCCGCCTCGGTCCTTGACCTTACCGCATTCCAAAGAATTTTTCTGGACAGATGGGAGGTAAAGAAAAACCCTCTCCAAATATTGTCAGAATACGAAAGTATTAAAAGGAATCAAGGTGAAACCGTGCAATATTACTGCACACGTTTCAATAACCTGTACAACGCAATCCCAGCGGAAATCAAACCTCCACAGGGTTTGGCATTAATAAAATTCCCTGATGGTTTTGATGTTGACATGTCATACCAACTAAGGGAAAGAAATTCTACCACCCTGGAAGATATGCAGAAAAGTGCTATAAGTGTGAAGGCCAATTTGTTGGAAAAAAGGGCACGTCAAAGGTTAGAGAGGAGAGTCACAATTAAAGAAGAACCTTCCACGTCAACCTTAGATTCCAAATTGGATTCTTTGACCAGAGCAGTGGAGATAATAATGGAAAGACTTACGGTGTCAGACAGAAATCCTCCGAGAGAAAGTCCACTAGCTCCTCAGGTTCGGAACCCCAACTTTAGAAGAAACCCTCCTCAAATCAGACAGAGAGATCCTAGGGATCAAAGAGAACAGAGGGGTCCATATCAGCAGATCAGACCTCCTCTACAAGAAAACTATGTTGATGAAGGGGAGGAAGTGATTAATGAATTGGAGGACACTCACATCAATCTCATGGGCATTCACGACAACGAAGCTATTTTCCTTACTCAAGAAGAGAAAGAACTCTTTCTTCTCAATCAAACAAAAGTAAGTGAAGAAGCTGAAGATGCAGAACAACATGCCTTCGAAAATGCTATTTTGGAGGTACATCGACAGTACAATCTGCAGAGTAAAAATACAGAAGGAAATTCCCCAAAAAAGATGACTGAAACAAAGAAGGTAGTCGAAACCAAGAAGACCTCTGAGCCATCTGCCGAGAAGACTCCCAAGAAGAGTACTACTGAGAAGATTCATGAGAAAAGTACTGTCGATGCTCCCGTGAAGAAAAACCTTACCATTCTGAAAAGGCCATCATAGCCCGAGGTCTCACCTATTAATCCTCCGAGTACTTCTGAGCATAAGAATATGGTGGACAAACCAGAATTGATGAGCCAAGGAAGAGCCCCTACACCTTTTAGCCTCGAGGGGGAATTGGCCAAAGTAAAAATTCCCATCCCACTTACAGAGTTGATGAATAGAAACAGTTATCGTTCACAGGTGATTAAAGCACTGGCCATTGAACCTGATATAGGCACGAAGGCCTTAACCATTGGATCAGCAAATCATTCAAACACTGTGAACCTTACCGATGATCAACCCGAGATTATTTTCGGACCTGAAGTAGATGGTCGAGATGATACTGGTGAGGTCTCTCCTTTTTACATCAGTCTGAACATACATGACTTGATATTTCATAACGCTATGTTGTATTCGGGTGCCTCCCACAATCTGATGCCCAAAGCAGTAATGGAGAAACTGGGACTGGAGGTCACCAGACCTTACAAAGATTTACACTCATTCGACTCCAATAAAGTTAGATATATTGGTTTGATCAAAGACCTGTGCATCACCTTGTTTCAGATTCCTGCGAAGAGCATGGTAATGGATGTAGTAGTTGCAGACATCCCGCCGAAGTATGGAATGTTTCTATCTCGATATTGGGGGGTTAAGTTGAAAGGAACCTTACAACTGGATATGTTTTATGCCACTATCCCAGTTTTCGAGCAACAAAGAAGGCTATACAGAGAAACATTGATGAAATACATGGTTAGCAGCCAAGAAAAGCCGCACAACTATCCCCTTTACTCTACACATTTCGATTTAGATTCGTTCATCTTATACAATGATGGTGACACGGAAGAGAAAGATACTCAGCTGATGGAAGACACATCTAGTCAAGATGAAGGTCAAGAAATCATTGAGGTAGAAAGGATGAAGAACAAGATAACTGAAGAGTTACCTGCCGATTTTTGGAGCATGGATTTTGATGGAGCTGTGAGTAAAGAAGGAGCTGGAGTAGGAGTCTGGTTGCATAATCACAGGAACAGGTATTCAGAAAACCATTCTTACAAATCAAATTTCCAATGTACTAACAATATTGCTGAGTATGAAGCCTTGATGCTTGGTCTAAAACTTTTGAAAAAAGTTGGTGCTAAACAGATAATGGTAAGAGGTGACTCTGAATTGATAATCAAGCAAATCAAAGGTGAGTACGCTGCGAAACATCCATGCCTTAGAGCTTATAGGAATGATGTTCTTGATGCCTTGAGATGTTTTACTGAAGTTGACTTGCAGGTAATGCCGAGAGGACAAAACATTATGGCGGATGGATTGGCCACGTCAGCAGCCACCTGTAATATTCCTTTCCGCTCGACTCACCCATACACTGTTGAGGTAAAATGCAGACCAACCGTTCCTGACAATATCAGGTACTGGCAAGTGTTTGGTAATGACGATCAAATCGAAGACTTTCTGCAGTGCAAAAATGATTTTGAATGTACAAATATAGATTTAGAGAACGAAGATGAAAATGTAAATAGTTCTGATTTTGAATTTGATAGTGTAAATACAGTAGATTCAGGAGAATTAGGCGATGACGAAATGGACACTGAGGTTTTACAGTTGAAAAGAAATGTTTTGCCTAGAGGTCTTGTTCCTTTAGAGGACTTGTTTGACTTTAACGACGTAGCCAAAAAAACAAAAATCGAAGCCCATGGACAAGAAGTAGAAGACTGCAATATAGGGACGAAAGAGAAACCTAGGATGGTCAAACTGTCTAAATCATTACCCCCAGAGAAAAAAATCAAATACATTGAGCTGTTCAAAGAATATTTGGATGTCTTTGCATGGGGCTATGAAGATTTGAAATCCTATGATACCAGCATCATACAACACAGGATTCCAATAAAAAAAGACCAGAAACCGTTTAGGCAAAAACTTAGGAGGATAAATCCCAAGTTGCTCCCTCTGATAGAAAAGGAAATCAAGAAAATGTACGATGCCAAGATCATAGTCCCGTTGCATTTTTTCCAAGTGGGTCTCTAATTTGGTCCCTACACGTAAGAAAACCGGGGAAATCAGACTCTGCATAGATTTCCGAAATCTGAATAAAGTTTCCCTGAAGGATAATTACCCCTTGCCGAAAATGGACCACATCCTTCAAAGGGTGGTCGGGTCCAGTCGAATTTCTCTGCTGGATGGTTTTTTGGGTTACAATCAGGTCTTAGTTCACTCGGACGACCAAGAAAAAACTGCCTTCACCACACCATGGGGCACTTTCATGTATGTGAAAATGCCCTTTGGTCTGATGAATGCAGGAGCCACTTTCCAGAGGGCGATGGATATAGCCTTCGTGGAAGAATTAGGTAAGTTTATTGTCATCTATTTAGATGACGTGACTGTGTTTTCCCAATCTGATGACGAACACCTAAGACACCTCAAACGAGTCTTCGAGAAATGTAGAAGGTTTGGGATTTCTTTAAATCCTAAGAAGAGACTTTTTGGGTTAGAAGAAGGCAAACTGTTGGGACACATCATCTCCAAAGATGGAATCAAAATAGACCCCAGCAGAATCGAGGCTATACAAAAATTGGAACACCTAAGAAACCTCAAAGAACTTCAGTCTTTCATTGGGAGAATAAACTTTTTACGAAGATTCATTCCAAATCTGGCGGAACTCCTCATAAACATTAACAACATGCTTAAGAAGGACATAAAAATAAAACGGGACTTCGAGTCCAGACAGTCTTTCGAACAAGTCAAACGAGCGCTCACAGAAGCCCCTGTTTTGATCAGTCCCGATTTTAATAAAGACTTCTATCTCTTTTCTTTCGCTTCCGAACATACTATAGCAGCGGTGTTACTTCAAAAGAACAGCGAAGGGTATGAACAACCCATAGCGTTCTTTAGCAAAGCGTTAAGGGACGCTACTCTGAATTACAAGATAATGGAGAAACAAGCTTTTTCTTTGGTAAAATCCATAAAAGACTTTAGGGTCTACGTTCTCCATTCCCACACCATAGCTTATGTTCCGAATGCGGTAGTAAAGGACATCTTGACACAGGACAATCCAGATGGAAGAAGGGGAAAATGGATTGCTGTCATTTTAGAATACGATATAGAGATTAAGCCCATGAAACTAATCGAAGGTCAAGGCCTTGCTAAATTAATGGCCGAATCTAACTTCCATGCTCTTGACATTAATTTTCTAGATGTGGCAGATGAACAGGGCGAGATGGCGACTCCAAACGTGAGAGAGGTATTTCTCAACTCTCCATGGTACGCAGACCTTATATTCGTTTTGCACAATCTACAAGCTCCCCCTGGTTTGACTAAGACTAAATCTAGATTTTTAAAGTTGAAAGCCTTAAAATTCTGTATTCTAGAAGGAAATTTGTATTGGAAAGATCCTAGAGGCATTTTTTTAAACTGTTTATTGAAAGATGAAGCTGATAAAGTGTTACAAGAGTTTCATGTAGGAGAATGTGGTGGCCATCTGAACTGGAAGGTCACAGCCAACAAAATACTCAGAGCTGGATTTTATTGGCCCACCTTGTTCGCCGATGTGCATCAGAAGGTAACAACATGTCACCAATGTCAATTGTTTGAAGGCAAAAGGAAACTCCTTCCTCTACCTCTGAAACCGATCTCAATTGAGGCCCCTTTCCAACAATGGGGGCTCGACTTCATTGGATAAATACATCCCCCATCTTTAGGCCAGCACCGGTGGATTCTCACCACCACCGATTATTTTACCAAATGGATCGAAGCGGTACCAAGCAGGCAAGCCACTGACTCTGTTATTATCAAATTCCTTGAAAATAATATTTTGTCTCGTTTTGGATGTCCTAGAAAGATTATAACTGACAATGCAGCTACGTTTCGGTCAAAGACACTCATAGATTTCTGCAACCAGTATCACATTGGTTTGGTGCATTCCACAGCCTACTACCCTCATGGGAACGGGCTGGCGAAATATTCAAACAAAACCCTGGTAAATATCATCAAGAAAACATTGCAGGAAAACAAGAAATCATGGCACAACAAGTTGGTGTTCGCTTTGTGGGATGATAGACTGACCACCAAAAGGTCGATTGGTATGTCACCCTACCAGCTGGTCTATGGTACAGAGACAATTTTCCCCACTTCTCTAGGATTCCCTGTCATGAAGTTGCTTCAAGATGTACAAGCTGAGCCAAATGACTCACAAAGAAGAATCAACCAGATGATCCATTTGCAGCAGTCTAGGGAGGATGTTTTCAACAAAACATAGGTCATCCAAGAAAACATCAAGAAGATCTTTGAAAAGCAAACCAAGGAGGATGACTTTGAGCTGGGAGATTTGGTGCTGAGATTGGATTCCAGAAATGAAGACAAAGGAAATCATGGAAAATTTGACATTCTGTGGAAAGGACCATACATGATCCAAGATTTCAGGGGAAACAATGCTTTCTTGCTAAACAATGTCGATGGGTCAGATCTGCTAGGAGCACCTATGAATGGAAGAATGTTGAAACATTATGTACCTCCTCAGTAGAAGATTTGAGTTCTCACTCTCCGTTGTACATACCATTTTAATTTTCATTTTTCACTTGCATTTTCTGAGTGAAGAACATTCGTCAGTTGGTTAAAGCCCAAAGAGAAGGCCCTAAGCTACTGATCATTGTTTTTCCATCTTTTAGAATAAATCCAATGAAGGTCACTAGGCAGGAATGTTCAGAATGACAGGAACCAGGATTCTTGGCACTTAATAGGGCAAGTACCATCCCCAAGTGGAGTCGCTGTTATCACCCTATAAATTATAGGAATCAACTGGTGACTGAGATAGTATCTGTCTCTAGTGTTTTTGTTGACAAATGATTTTTCATTCTGCAAATATTTGAAAAGAAAAAAGAAAAAGAAAAAAGTAAAAGAAAAAGAAAAAGGAAAAAGAAAAAGGAAAAGGAAAAAGAAAAAGGAAAAGGAAAAAGAAAAGAAAAAAGAAAGAAAAGAAAAAGAGGACATAAAAGAATCAAAATAAAGCCCCATGCAATAATGGTAACTTGGTTCATACCTTTCAAGCATGGCCAAGTTCTTTTTAAATTTGATGTTGATAGGGTAGTGAATGATTTGGCTAAACAGATTAATCTTAGCCAAAGTGTCTAGGTTAGATTAGTGAATAAATCTGGCCAGACTGTCTAATCCTGGTCAGATAGCCCTAGGGTAGAGTAATTTCTTAACCCAACAGTTTAATCTGGGTTAACTGTCATAGGAAACTAGGTTAGAACATAGGTTAGTTGCTTTATTGTTCCATCCCAATAAAACTAGCTTGATGTCAAGATTGCACCATGTTCCAAATGCTTAAAAGATAGTTGGTCGAAGTCACTTGGTGGTGTCTTTTTGAAAAGTTTGGGAAAAACCCATAAAATGCATTTATCCTAAGTTTTCCCAGCACATGTGTTCTCCGCTCCTAATTTATGTTTCCTGCACATATCAACGGTCCTGATCGCGGCGCTCAGATCTACGGTGTACAGAGCATTCAGGACCACCCCTACCATTTTTCTTTTAACCGGGGGGGGGTCCGAAATCGGTAATAAGACTTGCGCACATCTGGACGGCCCAGGGACGAGCACTTAAATCAATGGTCCAGATTTGATTCCGGACCCCCCCGTCCATTTTGCCTTTAATGGAGGGGGGGGTCCGGAATGAGTGATAAAGAGCGCGCTTGGATCTACAGCTCAGAAACAGGTGGGCAGATCAATGGCCCATAATCGATTTCGGACCCCCCCTAATGATCTATTTTTAACCGAGGCGGGGGGGTCCCGAATGGTTATCTCCCTCTAGTGGGCCCCTTATCATATGTGGCCTAAATCTATTGGTCCCAAAATCCCATCACCTTCTGCTATCTGACAGCCCCCTGTAACTCATTGACGTCATCTTCCACTTGTTCCACTTGTTCCCGAGTTATGTCCCATCCCATAACTGTTATCAGTCCCCTACCCCCTTTCACTCATGACCAGCCCCTTATTGTGACTTTTACCTCCACTCCCTAGCAGCCACGTCACCCGTCCGTATGTTTTTTCCACTGTCACCTGCCAACTCACCCCCAAGTGGCCTGTTGTCCATTTATTACTGGATAACCTATCCATTATCTAGCTGACCTGTCTCCCGCGCCAAACCGACCCCCTTTTAAATAAAATTATCGTTTTCCCCTACTTTCATGGTTCACTCGTCGCACCAGAGAAACTCATAGCTTTCTCCTCCGTTACCTCTCGTCGCCTTCATCCACAGTCAGTCGACCCCACTAACTTTGTGTTTATTGTAGGTACTGTTGAAGAGATGGCACCAAAGCCGAGACAAGCAAAAGGAGAGGAAAATCCTTTTCTCCCGCCTCCTGTTGACCTGGACAAGATCCCACTGGTCGACAAAGACAGATTGATCGTAGATACCAAATGCGATTTCGATTTCTCATACCTCCATTCATGGCTCAGGGAGGTTTTCCTAGACCAGAGCGATGAAATTGGACTCTGGGAGTCCAATTTACCCCTGTACCTCTTTCCCCAGATCCACCATTTTCCCGAGTTCGCACTTAAATGCCAAGCTCACTATATTCCCAAACAGATAGCCGTCATATCCTCATCCGGAGACACCCTATTCCTCATCACGCCCGAAGACATAGACCAGATGATGCAAATTCCCCGTGCAGACTCTGTGGCTCCTTTCAACCTGGAAATCCTTACAGAGTTGTATCAGAAGATGACTTTTCCCCAGAGAGCTCAAATATTCAATCTTTTCCTTCCCACGTCCGCTCAATTCCCTTCCACAAATCCCCCTTACCCGTCATCCATGTTCTCCACCAAGGGAAATCAGGTCATTTCCTCCCTTTGTGCTTTGTTAGGGTACTATTCCGACCAATGGGTAGATGAGCCCATTCTGGGTTTTCTATCAATTCTCTCCACTGATGAAAAGCCCACCACCCAGTTTGATTTCAGTACCTTCTTGGCGAACAATATTCACGAACAGTTCGTGAATTTCAGCACGGAGGGCATGTTCAGATATTCATCAATATTAGCCTACTTGTTCGTCTTTTTCCAGGTGGATAAGTTTGAATTTTCCATGCAGAAGATGGACGCAGATGGAAGGCCTCAGCCAGTCATAGCATGGACCTCTTTGCTGAAGCATAACTCCATAGAGTATAGCTTCAAGGCATTCATCGACCTGTTCTACCACCCGGTGGTAAGCATGTTGAGCGGTAGGCCCGAGCCTCGAATAAACGACGAAGTCCAGAGGATCCTGCATCTCTCGGACAACACAAAGACCGGGGATTGGTACCTGTATCAAAACCAAACTGAGATTAGAATATTCGGGTGCGAGTTGGCACCCTACAAGCTGCCCAATTATGTGCCGGTAAGAATCTTTGTGTTAGAGTATATAAGACAGATCATGAATTCAGATGACATCCATTTTGTATCCTTGAATAAAAAGCAGCAGCTTAGAATCAAGGGGCAGATTGGCTCTTTCATCTGCAACAGTCGTGGTGCCGGAGAAGAAGCGGACTGGATGCTGAGAGAGATGAAGTTTTTCTTAAGTTTCCCATGGCATTATGATCCTTGTGGGATCATCTTAGAAATGCGGGTGAAGAACAAAAACATCCCGTACATTCATGAGTCCAAACCCGAGATTGAAAAATTCGCCAATCAGACAGTGTGGGTGCCTGACACCTTGGTCGAAGTGGAACAGTAGGTTCCCCCTACCACTATGCCACCAACTACCACGCCTCAGGTCTCTAAGGAAAAAAGGCCTCGACAAGAGTCATCTCCGCCTGTCATGGAGGTATCGTCTGAAGAGTTCCAGTTGCACACTAAGAGGCCCAAGACAACCACAGTTCCCGGTCCTATGGGGGAGAAAGAAGCCCCACCTACCACAGTGGTCAAGTCTGTCATTCCACCTTTCATCTCGAGCCTATATAAGGACATCACCCCAGCAGTGCCAAAGAAATCCTCAGATTCCCCACTAGGTACTCAGCCGGGCAAGACTGGGCCCAAATTGAGCATTTTCGAGAAGTACGAGCTGATTAAGAAAAAGAATCAGACCCTTACCAGCAGTACTTACGCTCAGTTTCAGAAGCATACGTCGACTGCGCAACATAGGCTACTGTCTGCATTTGACAAAGAAAAGGGCAGGATGCACATGGCCTTCCTCAAGGCACAGGTACCAGACCCCAAGGTGATTACAGATTACAAGAGGGCCACCTTCGAATTCCAGACGAAGGACGTGCACCCAACAGATCAGATGGATTTGCACAAGCATAAAGGGGAGATGGTATTCCTTACATTGGCACATGCTTCTGCTTCTGCAGCCAAATTGCAAGTGTCGCTCAACAATGCTCAAACGCAGCTCAAGCTGGAGAAGATATCGTCCTTTGCAAAGGACAATAGAATCAAGACTTTGGAGGAGATGGTCCTCAAGATCGGCTATGATCCTTCGAATGTCAAAGCTGCAGAGGAGATGATAAAGAAAAAGAATGCAGACATTACCTCCTTGAGGAAACAATTGAATCTCCCACCCACAGAGGACTCGCAGGCGAGGGAGATAGTGGAGAAAGAAGGCGAGAAGGATGAAATTCTCAAGCTGCTCATGGAGAAGAATGCGCAGCTGAAAGAAATGGAAGCCGAGATGGAGAGATTATTGAAAGAGAAAGAGCAGATGAAGCCAATGGAAGTCATTCCATTGAGTGCCATTCTGATTTCAGGAGCAAGCACAACAACAGTGACAGCAGTCCCGTCAGCAATCCCAGTGACATCTCAAGAGAAGACAACCGACCTAGCCAAATCCATGGAAAAGATGAACCTGCAGGAGATAGAGATCAACAGGCTTAAAAAGGAAGTTGAGAACCTCTAGGAACTCAAAACTTCCTTCTAGACCAGTCTCTCCAAGGAAAAGCAGGTAATTGAGCAACTCAAGAAGGAGCTACAGCAGCTCCAGAGGCAAACAGTGGCAGGGAAGACTTTGGCTGAGGTCAAAGAGAATGTATGGACATACATCACAAAGTCCATAAATGAGATATGGCCCATGATCCAAATTATGTTTGAGCAGAATGAGTTGGTCCAGAGGAGCCAACAGGCCATTGAGAAGATCAGAGTAGAATTGGGAGATAGACCAACTCAGGCAAATGATATCATCAAATTCCTCAATTATAAGACCAGAGAAGAGCTAGAAGAGCTGAAGATAGAAGACAGAACAGAGACCATCCTTGAGGTCAAAAGAGTTTTGACCAAGAGAGGATTAATGCTGCAATTGGAAGAAAAGGTTCAGACCATGGACCTAGGGGTACAGATATTCTTCAACAGGATTGAGGCGCTCCAGAAGAAGGGCCTACCTGGTTTGAATGTTATTAATGATAAACTGATGACACTTCCAGATTACAAGAAGAGATTGGCTGAAGTGTCTAAGGACAGTTCAAAGTTTGTTGGTATAGAAGGGAGCATTACTGGCAAAGAATTCTTGGATGCCCTTCAGTTGGACATCAATATCCAACACGAGATTCGATACATATTCCTCACTAAGCCCACATTCACTAAGTATACGAAAATGGACGAAGTGTATGGGAGACTGCTCAAAGTCACTGTGCCTAGTCATCTCAGATGGGAGGAACTCTGCGATCTGCTCGATCATGCGAAGGCTTCATCAACGGTCTACCCAAAAATCCGCGTGCAGTTGCACCAAGTCATCAAGCAGTTTGATTAGTTAAATTAGTTAGGCTAAAATAGAATTAGCACGTCCTGATCATTTATGACATGAACGTTTGTAATTTGAGTTATAAATACTTCACCTTTCGAAGTATTGAGGGTTGTTGATCTTCACACCCTGACGCTATTAGACTGTAACATTTTTGAAGAGATCTGCCATTAATAAAAAGGAGACAGTTTTACAGTATTCTTGCGTGTATTCACTAGTGATGTTTATTCTCGAAGTTGAATGTTATTCTTGCTTTATGATCATATTGTTTTCTGAAACTAATCTTTAAGAGTAACGAATGTTGCAGTATTTATCTTGGATACCTTGTTTCTAACTCTAAATATTTTAGTGTTTATCTTTTGGTGCTTTTAATTAAGAAATTCTTAACTGCTTCTTAGTTAAAATTATATTTCTCATCTTTTCTTCTGTCCATCCTCTAAACTATTAAAAGATCCATTGAGTATATTATCTCGCCCTGTAGAAGTCTTCCTTCACGTTTCTGGTTGTATTTCATATTTAATTAAACACAGACCCCATAGCCCAATGGATGTGTAGACTGTCTCAACCAATTCAAAAAACACTCTTACAACAAAACGACCTATTTCTTCACCTAGCCTAATATATAAAATTGAAACATATCTAAATCATATAGAGAGATCCCTCTCTAAAGTTGGAAGGGCTAGATCCCAGCTTCAAAAGTGGTTGGATAAAGTTACCTTTGTAGATTTCTTTTGTTTCAACCTCTAGGAAATTTACCAAGTGCTAACACAGTGCATGTCCTCGACGAGGTCTGAGTATAGAAAGTTGTTTATCAATATTGTCTCTCTTGAGGCAAATCTCTCTCACACACCCAAGAAACCCTCAATGGAGAAAGAAAATAAAAATGATGGAGGAGACGATCTTATCAGTCTGTTGCTTGAGCAAGCTCTCACGCGAAAGAGGGACGAAATGATGGAGAATTTTTCCCACATCCTTCAACGCCTTCCAATAGCATCAGATGCATCTTCATCAAGAGGCCACTTTGGAGGCACCTCTCCTTTCAAAGTACAAGTTAATTTTGATATTCTTGTATTTGAAGGACAGATAGATGCAGAAGCCCTAGAAAAATGGTTAAATCTGCTAGAAGTTTATTTCTCTGTTCACAATTTTTCTGATAGAGAAATGATCACCTTCGCACTCCTTAAATATCTCCCCCATGTCAAACATTGGTGGGAAACTTACTGGGAGAAAATTTCCACAGAGGAGTGTGGAATATATGGGGTCGAGCCCACTTGGGATTTTTTTGTGGATGCAGTAAAGGAACAGTATTACCCTGTTGGAAACTACGAGGACAAGTACATGAGATGGACCACACTACAGCAAGAGAGGGCCCAAGAAGTTTTGGAGTTCACCAATACCTTCCATACCTTGCGCACCAAGCTGGGTATCAAATACTCCGAACGACATTTGGTTTTGAAATATCGTGGGGCTCTACAAAGATACATCCAAACTGAAATGGATTTTCTGGACATCTCAGCACTTGGTGCCGAGATCAAAGACAAGGAGCCGAACCTTGATTCAGAATATGATTCTGAAAATACTCGTAAAGGAAATATCATTGCTGCAGACCCCACTGCTATTGTCACGACCACAACAATTCAACAAGAAAAAACAACAGATCCTGAAGAGGGGTAGCACCTTTTTCATTCATAGATGTGGGTGAAGGGGACCCCACTGCATTTTATTGTTGATAGAATAAGCCAAAAGAAACTCATATCAGCAGAGGTCGTCAAATATATGGGATTGTCAACAACACCACACCCACAACCATACAACATAGGGTGGCTTCACCAAGGATGAGATCTTCGTGTCAGCCAGCAATGTCGATTATCATATGACATCCAACCCTTTAAGGATGAGGTATTATGTGATGTTTCCCAAATGGATGTCTATGATGTTCTCTTGGGCCAACCATATATGTGGAAGCACCATGTTGTTTATGAGTCTCAAACCCATAGTGTCATTATTTCTCTGGGGGATCATCTCTACAAAATACCATAGGTAGTTCTGACTATTGTTCCACCTAAAAAGTGTTGCAAGGTAGTATCTCATACTACAAAATTCAGTTTCTTCACAATCTATTCAAAAGGGGAACAGAAGGATACTGCAACCACTACAGCCTCGGCCCAAGTACCCCCTATCCAACAGAAGCAGGTCGACAAGATTGCAGCAAAATGAAAATATTCCTTCTGCACACAGTCATATCAGATAGCCCGACTGGTTGAACAAAGTCAACCACGCAAACAACAGGTTCGTGACAAACTTCCACAAATTGAGCAACACATCGTCTCCAGCAAGGCAAGCAGCTCACCAAGATGCAGATTCAACAAACACTTTTCCCTCTCCCCCGGGCACTCAACGCAATGGATAAAATTGATTCCTAAGGAGGGAGGATTAATCCAGGTGGATATCAGTGGACACCCACCTTTCTCGACTGGCTCAAAATAGTTTTCTGGCAATTTTGGCAATTTACTATTTTTAGCAGTTTTTAACTTCTGGGGCCATTTTGAGGGCCTAAATGAAAGTTTTTCAGGATGGAGGTCATCAATGATAGCTGACGGCATCAATGATTCCCCAAAATGAATATCCTCGATGATACCTTTCCAACGGGCTATCATACGCCTAAAATGAAGATTGTATGCAAAAGTTACGACCCCGGGAATTTGATGACTAACTTACCCAAACGGGGCCCACATGACTTTTGGCGCTTCATCTCCTAGGGTTAGGTTTTTGGATCTCTAGGGTTTTTGGCATTCCTATTTATTTTGAAAAATCCTTCAGAGCCTCATTGTAATCATCTTCTTGCGAATGCGAGTAGCCGTCACATCTCTTCTTAGAGATAAGTTGCCACCATTCTAGCGAGTCTTTCACTCTATATTTTTACAGTCTCTGTACATTTCTTTCATTAATAGAAATCGTGTATTACTGTATATATGTCTTTATGGTTGCATCTATGATACATTTTTGTTACATTATTGAATATATTTGATATCTCTGTGCATTTATTTATTATATCTTCTCTCTCATTTCGTGTCAAAAATAATCTGGATCAGTGTTATCAAAGCAAGCTCTTCTTGATCGTTTTTTTTTCAGTGCATGTCCCCAACGAGGTTCGAGTATATAAATTTGCATATCAAGATTGTCTCTCTTGAGTTCAATCACTCTCACACACCCAAGAAACCCTCAATGGCAGAAGAAAAGAAAAATGATGGAGCAGACGATCCTATCATTATGTTCCTTGACCAAGCTCTCACGAGACAGAGGGATGAAATGATGGAGAATTTTTCCCACATCCTTCAATGTCTCCCGATAGCATCAGGAACATATTCATCAAGCGACAACATTGGAGGCACCTCTCCCTTCAAAGTACATGTTAATTTTGATATTCCTTTATTTGAAGGAGAGATAGATGCAGAAGCCCTAGAAAAATGGTTAAATCTGCTAGAAGGTTATTTCTCTGTTCACAATTTTTCTGATAGAGAAAAGATCACCTTCACACTCCTTAAATATCTCCCCCATGTCAAAAATTGGTGGGAAACTTATTGGGAGAAAATTTCCACAAAGGAGTCTGGAATATATGGGGCCGAGCCCACTTTGGATTTTTTTTTTGATGCGGTAAAGAAACAGTATTACCCTGTTGGCAACTATGAGGACCAGTACATGAGATGGACCACATTGCGACAAGAGAGGGGCCAAGAAGTTCCGGAGTTCACCAATACCTTCCATACCTTTTGCACCAAGATAGCTATCAAAGACTCAGAACGACATTTGGTTTTGAAATACCATGGGGCTCTACACAGAAACATCCAAACTGAAATGGATTTTCTCGACATCTCATCACTCGGTGCTTCTTATCGATATCCTGTTAAAATTGTGTAGAAATTTAAGCACCAGAAAAAATGGGAGTTCATGTCTGCAAATACGAAACAACCAAAGTATGACAAAGATGAACCTAACAAATAGTCTCCCGAAAACCAGTCCAAGCCACAGGAAAAGAAGGGTCACGAGAAGACAAAGAAGGACACCGGAAAATGGTGTGATTTCCACAAAAGCCCCTGGCACAACACCGATGAATTTCTCTCAAAATAGTCTTTGGTGGCTGATATCAAAGACAAGGAGCCGAACCTTGATTCTGAATATGATTACGAAAATACTGGTAAAAGAAAGAACATTGATGCAGACCCCACTACTATTGTCACGACCGCAACAATTAAACCAGAAGAACCAACAGATCCTTAAGAGGGGGAGCACCTTTTTCATTCATAGATGTGGGTGAAGGGGACCCCATTGCATTTTATTGTTGATAGTGGAAGACAGAAGAACCGCATCTCTGCAGAGGCCGTCAAACAATTGGGATTGCCGACAACACCGCACCTGTAGCCATACAACATCAGGTGGCTTCTCCAAGGACGAGATCTTCATGTTAGCCAGCAGTGTCGATTATCATACGACATCCATCCCTTCAAGGATGAGGTATTATGTGGTGTTGCCCCACTGGATGTCTATGATGTTCTCTTGGGCCAACCATATATGTGGAAGCGCCATGCTGTTTATGAGTCTCGACCCCGAAGTGTCATTATTTCCTTGGGCGGTCATCTCTATAGAATACCAAAGGTAGTTCTGACTACTGTTCCACCTAAAAAGTGCCGCAAGGTAGTATCTCATACTACAAAATTCAACTTCTTCACAATCTATTCAAAAGGGGAACAAAAGGATATTGCAACCACTACAGCCTCGGCCCAAGCACCTCCTATCCAATAGAAGCAAGTCGACAAGATTGCAACAAAACATAAAGATTACTTCTACACATAGTCATATTAGATAGCTCAATTGGTTGAACAGATTCAACCCTGCCAGCAACAGGTTCGTGACAAACTTCCATAGACTAAGCAGCGCGGTGTCTCCCACAAGGCAAGCAACTCACCAAGATGCAGATTCATCAAACACTTTTCCCTCTCCCTCGGGAACTCAACGAAATGGATACCATTGCTTCCTAAGGATGGAGGATTGATCCAAGTGGATATCGGTGGCCACCCACCTTTTCCAACTGGCGCAAAATAGTTTTTTGGCAATTTTGGAAATTTACTATTTTTAGCAGCTTTTAACTTCCGGGGCCATTTTGAGGGCCTAAATTAAGGTTTTTCGGGATTGAGGTCCTAAATAATAGCCAAAGGCATGATTGATCCTCCAAAATGAATCTCCTCGATGATACCTTTCCAATGGGCTATCATATGCCTAAAACAAAGATCGTATGCAAAAGTTTCGACCCTGGGAAGTTGATGTACTAACTTACCCAAATGGGGCCCACATGAATTTTGGCGTTTCATCTCCTAGGGTTAGGTTTTCGGATGTCTAGGGTTTTTGGCATTTCTTTTTATTGTAAAAAGGGTCTTCAAAGCCTCATTGTAATCATCTTCTTGTGAATGCAAGTAGTCGTCACATCTCTTCTCAGAGAGAAGCTGCCACCATTCTAGTGAGTCTTTCACTCTGTATTTTTACAATCTCTGTACATTTATTTCATTAATATAAATCATGTATTACTGTATATATGTGTTTATGGTTGCATCTCTGATACATTTTTGTTACATTATTGAATCTCTGCGATATCTCTCTGCATTTCTTTATTATATCTCCACTCTCATTTCGTGCCGAAAATAGTTTGGATCAAGGATGGAGCGATCCAACGTGATCCTCCTTTTCTTTGTTGTTCTCTGGATGATGGCCTTCCTCTTTTGATCATAGGATATCACATAAATATCAACTACCTTGTCCACAGGTTTGGGAATCTATTGATCACCCCATGTGAGTGTGTTTCCCAAATTTTGGGTGGTGTATACTTGTTCAAGATTGGGTTCTTGAACTTTCTCTTTGTGCTCCAAAATCCCGGCCTCCGCCTGTCACTTGTCGAGGATCTGAGTATCGAGAATAATAGAGGAATCGGAAAAATAATCGATACTTACTTGTTCATCGACTATTGAATCATCGATTTCCTTTAGCGGGGATCCTTCCCTTAGCTCGTCCGATTCTGACTTGTATTTTGGATTGTCTGCTCGGGTCTCCTCATGTCGAGGCCACTTTCAGATTCTTTTTATTTCTGTGGGATCTCCTGGGTTTGGACCTCGGGAGTAGGAGAAGAAGTCTTCTCAGGTCCCTTTTCTTCTTGGACACACACGGGGGTCCCATGAGATGCCTCCGGGATTTCATCATCACTATATATACTTATAAACTCACTCAAAGGATTAGGTGCGCTTGTTTCTACTGATACCTGACCTGTCTCTGGTTGAGTCATCACACCTACTGACGATCCAACTGGTGGCATTGTGGATTCAGGGTCATCTGACCCGTTGATGTTATCAAGGTTCATGAAATCATGGACGCTTGGCCCCGCTAGGATTTTGTTTGGGCTATCGGTCGGAAGCCTTGGCAATCTGATGCAGTCTGGGTTATCTCGCATCTGCTTCATTATCTTTTGGGCCTGTTGATACCTGAGTCCCCCCATCCCCTGCACAGATTGAAGCTGGATGAAATTCCTATCTTTTATTGGGTTTACCTTGGAAATATCTTCTATTTCGGTGGATTCTTGAGGAGCTTCCACCGCTTCGACTGATTCGGATGCTATCCATTATTCACTGGCCCTGAGGATTTATTGAGCCGATTTTTCCAATACTATTGCTTGCTCATCCCAACTCATGGTATTAAACATGGTTTCTTTAGGTTTAGCCATCCTTGCCACCACCTCATCCCAACTTTGATCACTTTCGGTGAAGATATCATCCTCAAACCTATCATGGTAATATGGCCAGCAGGATGATACCTATTACGCGTGCTTTAGGGCCATACCCTTGGGGTCGTGCTTGTGAAAATGGCCAGTATGGAATCATAAATCCAATTGTCTTAACCCTTATTTCTTGGCCTGCACGGTTTCCTTCACCATGTAGAAACCAATATGATACCCATAGGATATGAAGGCATGCTTCTTATCCTTTACCAAAGTAGCATTATAACCTTGCAGGATGGTATGATAACAAATTTCCCCTACTATTAGTCGATCAGGGAAATATACAGGAAGAATATGAGGTGCTCTAGTGGCGTCAAAAACCCTAATGTAGGTATCACACTCATCCAGATACCAGTGGCCAACTTTCGATACAATCTTTTTGGTTGCATCTGACAGCCTTGGGCACTCTTTCTTGAACAACAAAAAATAAATACGTGCGATAAACTGATCATAGATGAGAGAGTAGGATTTCTTGTACCTGTTCTCCCACAATATGCCGAAATACACATGGACTGGGAGCTCTGATGTGTGCCAGCTCAAGTTCATTCTGACAATAACATTTCTGGCACAAATGACGTCCAATAGAGAAGAAGCCATATAGAAGGATGGGGTTTCTCCCTCTTTCGACGTTTGATCATGTTGTATGCAAGTGCTCAATTGTTTGGAGATGATGGCACCCCAATTAAAACCTATTATGGAAATGGCTACCATATAATATAGAGGCATCCAAGCCTCTGAAAACCTGGAGCAATCTTTCTCCCCATGAAATTGGCAAAAGAGGGCCATTAGATAGATGTACGTCTCCCTCAGGTTAGCAGTCGGGTACCAGCCAAAGTTATGATTGTTGAACTTTTTATCCTCTCTCCACCATGATGCCATCGCCTTGTTGGTGTCGTTTTTCTCATAGAAGCTTACAACAAAATCGGTGCTTAGACATTCTTCCAACTCTCTGAGCTTGTAGTAATTCTTCACTTCCACTGGGAGGAAAACCCTGACACATCTACCACTGTCGTCATTAATCAAACATGTTTGTGTGTCAGTGTGATCGATAAGCCATTTCAGGAGTTTGATGCAGGGGAATACCAGAGTCCTTCTCTCCACCATGTGCATATATGCCTTTCGTACATTCGGGAGGACTTCATCGTCGAGTCTTCTCGTATCAGGATCATTGTGTAGGGTATATTCAGGGAATTCCTCCCGCTTGATTTTCTTGAAAATTTCTTCCTAGCACGGGAACACTGTCTTAGTCCTGATGTTCACCTCTATGTATCCAAAGGTCGGATGCTGACTGAAATCCTTCTTGGTGGTTTTTTTTATGATGGGAACCAACTTTGGAGCATATTCCAATTGTCTTGCAACCACTAGGGAGGAACCTTCTCCCACCTCTAGTTCTTGTAGCTTTGGTTCTCTTGGATATTTCTTGGTTGTGGGTTTGTTCAGAGGCATCATTCCTGCAACCGAAAATGATCCTTTAGGCAAGTGTATAGAGTAACATTGAAAAACAAATGTATGAAATAAAGCATAAAACACCCATAGATCGGTACATACATGTAACATTTGTTAAATTGTTGTTTAATACTCACTGGACCTTGGAAGTTATCCTCGGACTACTCGTCTCACTCCTCTGGATGTTTCGAACTCCTTTGCACACAGAATAACCTTGTTTATAGTGACTCAAAAGAATATAACGACAGAGATCCTACCAGTGGTATAAACCTGTTAATATGAGTAATGGGTGCAATTCAAAACAATCTACCGCCAAATCTCTACAAATAAATTCTACATAGGTTTACAGCAGAGGCACAGAGGGAGATGCACTGTATGGGCATGTTCAAAAGGTCCTTTTGATTCACACACGAATTAGCAACTAATGCGAGATTCTGGAATTAATTAACCCTTTAAATGTGTCGTATCAAGCGTATCTTAGAGCTAAAACGTCCCATCGCGTCATTTTCTTAGTGGGCAGATCAGGAATCAGTGATAACCTTATGCATGTTTCCGTCGGTATCCTCCTGAGAAAATTTTCGACACCGACGAATTTCGTCGTATGATGCTGATGTGGTAAAACTGGTTCGGGGTGCGACGTGGGTCTCAGGAGCTAGTAACGACTCTAGTGAAAACTAGATCGTATGTCTGATCACTCGGGAAATGACATATGGCAACAGAGGACAGGTGGTTTGACCATATATCTCAGTCAGAGTCGTTTCTTTCAACAGAAGACGTGCATTAAAATAAACCTGGGATTGTCGAGGCCGAAAGGTATCGGGGTCGGCGATCGGGGGTTGACTTATCATGTTCTTCACAGGATATCCTTCTAAAACTCACCAATGTTGAAAGTTATTAAGGATCGGCTCTCATAGATAGTTCCATCGTGTATTTTCTTTATGGGTTATCATACTCGAAAACCCCCGATGCCAAAAATGTTTCGGAAGTCGGCGATCAGTGATATCATTTCATTCTTCGTGAGCGCTTACTCTTTTATTCATTCGTCGATGCTGAAGGGATCGGTCATCGGAAATATTCTCGTTGATGCTTGTCACAAAATAAATCTTGCGACTTCCGATGCCGACGAAGATCGGGACTCAGAAACTTTGGTTCTCTCTAGCATTTTCTTTTACGCTTAATCCTTTCTGATGACAAATTCCTTAAGCGCATTGGGGAAAGTTTTGACTATCAATTCTCTAATTTAGATATTAGTCTTTTAAGTTAATTCTTTTCGTGTGCTTGAGAAAAATTTGAAATACTTAAATGGAAACAAAGTTATAAGAAAACTCAACATTCTTCATACTGAGGTCGAATTAGACAGTGCAAAATCAGTTGGTACCCAAAACGTAAAATTTGACATAGGATTTTTTATGGTGTGTTGAGTGCTCAATAGAATTTCATAATAGTAGTAATCGATTGAATGAAAAAGTATGCCCATTTTTTCTCTTTTTCTCATCCTTTTAAATAAATTACAGTAGATGCAACATTCATCAAAATAATTCAAAACCTACCTATAGTCCCTAAGATTATTGTAAGTGATAGAGATCCAATTTTCACTGGAAATGTTTGGAAAGAATGATGTAGGAGCATCACTCCACCTCAACAACGTGCCAACATTCTAGCACATCAGAGAGAATTCAAGGAGGGGAGAGGCACCAACCATCTCGTTTTTCCCTCATTTTTAAATTTCAAATGTATTTAATGCAAATAATTTTTTTTAAGGATGGAAGAGCCAAACCGATGCCTTTGTGTAGGTAGGAGATGATGTCGCCTTTAATGGTTGACAGGATGATGAGATCTATATCCGATTCAGAATAGATGACCATTAAATGTAATTCAATGTAATTAATGATATTTAGGTAGCTTGGAGGGAAAGTCTCGAGGAACCCCTCATTTGTAAAAATATCTTTGTATCCAAATTAATTAGATCTAGTGTGTAGAGGAGACGAGCAGGTAGATAGCTCAAGAGAGGAGAGATATGAGACTCTATTGCAGTCCAGCCTTTTCAAACATCTGTATAAACATTTAAAGATAATACAAAAAATAGTTTTTCCTACATATGATTTCCTATGTATGGTTATTTGTCTCATGAATGTTAATTGTGTGTTCATTTATGCTGTATATGTATGAATAGGTTCCATATACAGAGATAGATATAATTTCTCTATCTATGAGTTTGTTGGAATTGTTTCTGGGTTCTTTAGGCTGTGCAAGGAGTGCACAACAGAGTATTGGAAACTTTGTAGCCAACACAAGGAGTGCGCATATGATCTCTTTCGAGTCAAAGAAGAATGTGCAAGGAGGGCACACCAAAAGAATTCACAGACTCAAGAGTATCCTCAAGGTTGTTGAACATCTTGGAGGAGAGAATGTGCAGAGGAGGCATAGGGAAACATAATTGCTGAATATTTTGTAGAGCTCAGCCACGAGGGCATCGAGTGAGTGCAAGGTGTGCACAAAGTGAACTATGTTTTGAGTTCAAGGGGAAGAGTGTCAAGGAGAATACACTCATAGAGTTTCTGAATACTCCGAACGAAGACCTGTGCAAGGAGTGCACTAGGCCAACACTCAGTCAAAGTGTTGAAAGACAGCCATCTGAAGGCCAGTCAAGTGCAAGGAGTGCACCAAAGGTAAATTGGTTTCACTTTACAAGCTCAAGAGGAGCACTGCAAAGTTGCATGCAGAGCGCAAGTGTGCGCCAGGGAGAGGTCAAATTCTATTGAAAAAAGATCAAGAGGAGAAGCACTGACGAGACTCAAAGTATTTGAGCTCGTAGGAGAAGGTTCAAAGGATAAAACCTTTGAACACATACAAATTTATTCCAAGTCGGGAGAAAGTGCAAGATCAGGAGGTGGAGCGACAACTGTTGTCAGATCAACTGCAAGGAGGAGATCTGGATCATTGGGATTCACGTCCAGACACTCAGAGGAGCACGTAGGAATATAATAGATCTCAGCCGTTAGATCTGGGCATGAAGGACCAATAGTCGTTGGATCCAGAGCTAAGTGCACGAGGCTTAAACCCTCTTAAGTTCACAGGAGAATAAACTCTTTGAAGTCCCGAAGTTCCGAAGGTTGACAAGTGGTAGTCGATTGAAGGATCTGGGAGGTAAATATCTAGAAGATCTGCGGGGAGAAAAAGATGAAACTCCCAAACTCCAAAGAGAAGATTTGATCCTAGCCATTGGTGCTAGGAAGGATACATGGTAGGGATCCATAGAATTCAGAGGAAGAACCCTTCGGAGAAAAGGCAAGGAGGAGAACACCCGAAAAGTTGGGAGCTGAAGCAATCCTGATTATCCATTGAGATAGGACATGTGGCGTTAGATCAATGCTTCGTTGATTCGCTAATCGGGAAAGCCATAGTTAGGAGAAGTGAAAACTCCCGAAGGATGGAGTCGCAGAGAAGATCATATTCGTTGGTTTTGAGAAGAACGTGGACCATAGATATGGTCCTAGAGAATTCGTCAATTCGTGGATCGGGAAAAAGGGAGAAAACAACTTACAAATGTTATGAAGCATGGAGTTGCAAAGGGATTTGTCCCATGGTTGTATTCTATGGTTGCATGAAAGGAAGGGTCTTAGCAAGAAAAGTTAGTGCCCATCAATGTTGATATTTGAACAAGTTAAGGAGAGGGTCATGGGTGCCATACGACCTGTGCCAAGGGTGAAAGGGCGTATGTATAAGTTGATTTGGGTTCAAGAAGGATCTCGAAGAGTCGATCTGACTCAGCGTTTGGAAAGATCCTAGACCGGGAGGTCACACAACCCTTTGGAGAGAAGGGGGGGTCTGCATCAGGTGGTATCATAACACAATTGACGTATGTAGATTTCAGGTGAAGGAGATGAAGGAGATAGTTTGGCTACATCAAGTAGTATAAAAAGCATATGTTTTCCTGTAGATAATAGGTGAAGGAGGAGGTAGTGTATTGATGTTGTGTGTGAAGGATTGTTGCAAGTCCACAAAAGTCAATAGACAAATAGGTGAGTTGTAGGAGGAGTTGGGGATGCTCTTGGATGTAGAGCAATCCACGGACTTTCCAGGAGGGAAAGCAGAGGATCAAAATGGCTACTAAAGGCCATGAACGTGGTCAAAAATAAGGCCACAAGAATAAAATCAATCCAGATATGGATTTGGAACTCATAGATATAAGAGCAAGGATGGAGAAGCTGACATTGAAGATGCAACAAGAAGAAAAGATGCACTGGGCATATGAATGGCCCCTGAAGACGAAAGTAAAATGGCCAATTCAGAGATTGTTGGCCATAATACAATGACAATTGTTGATAAAGTGGCTGAGGCATGTTGAGAGCCTGAGTGACACAAAGGAGGAGATGGTTTACACCTATGAACCAGAATTTGGGAGAAACCTCAGTGATGAGGAAGGGAGATCAGTTAAAGGTCTCATAAACTGCCAAGAGGGAGGAGATGAATTTTCAAATTGCCAGGTGGGAAATGAGATGAGATCAAGTGAGGATCTCATAGAATGCCAGGAGGGCAGTAGTGAAAATTCATATTTCCAGGTGGGAAATGAAATGAGATCAGTTGAGGATATCATAGACTACCAGGAGAGAAGGAGAGAAATCCTAGATTTCCAGGTGGGCAAGGGAAGAAAAATTAGAATATATGAAAGTATCAAGAGCTCATAAATGATTTCAGATCAACAAGGGGTGTTGATAGATGAATATTAATGTGGGTTTTCAAACCATGTGAATGAATATGATGAGAAGTTAAATATTTCCACCATCAAAGAGGAAGATCAAAGGCGCATTCTGATCATTGGAGGAATCAAAATATTCCTGCCAAGCAGCTAAGCAGAGGCTAGCATAAATGTTGTAGGTGTAGAAACGGAAGGAAAACCAATAGAGACTATCAAAGAGGAGGGGGAGAAGGAGAAAATGATGATGTTTTCCCCAGCAGAAGGAAAAGTGCATTCAGCAGAATTTCTCAAAATTTTCAGCCAGGAAGCTAAACAGGAGATAACTGCAGCACTGAAGCATGTGGCAGAAGAGGAAGCAAACATCATAGACCTTGCTTATATTTATGAATAATTGGAAGCCCTAGAGAGAAGGGTGATAATGAAAAGTCAACACATCCAACAGGTTAAGTTGGAAAAAGGTGAAGGAGCATACCAACTTGGAGAGCAACTGGAGGAAGCTGAGAATATGCCAGCAGGAGAGCTGATAGAGGAAATATGTCAGAGGATATAGTTGAGAAGAAACTCAGTGATGAGAATGCAGAAATATATTCTACAGTAGGGTGGCAAGCTAAGGCCACACGAGATGGAGAAAATAGCATGGGTGATCAGGTTGATCTACCCATTGCCAAGGAGGAACTACAACAAAGAAGATTGTCAAAGAGCCTGCTAGTAGAGCAGTTGGAAGAAGTGATAGAGGAGGTAAGGAGGTTGATGTTGAGGTTAGAACAAGAATCTATCAGGAGGAAGAAATTGAACAGAGGAGAACCTGCAAGAGCAGTAGGGAAACAACATCAGCAACAGTAACCACAAAGAAGAGGAGCAAGAGGACAACTCCAAAGGAGAGTTTGGGATCGAGGGGGATTTCAACACTGGGACAGAGGATCGCATGAGAAGGATCTCATGATTTTCCTAGAAGTGGAGTATGATGCAATAGAATCAATCCACCTCAGTAATGCGCCATAATTCCAACACATCAGAGTGCATTCAAGGAGGGGAGAGGCGCCAACCATCTCATTTTCCCCTCATTTTTAAATTTCAAATGTATTTAATGCAATTAAATATTTGTAAGGCTCGAAGAGACAAGACGATGCCTTTGTGTAGGTAGGAGATGATGTTGCCTTTAATGGTTGACAGGATGATCAACTATAGATCCGATTCAGACTAGATGGCCATTGAATGTAATTCAATGTAATTAATGAGAGTTAGGTAGCTTGGAGGGAAAGGCTCGAGGAGCCCCTCTTTTGTAAAAAGACATTTGTATAAAAATTCATTAGATCTAGTGTGTAGAGGAGACGAGCAGGTAGAGAGCTCAAGAGAGGAGAGAGTTGAGGCTCTGTTGCAGTCCATCCTTTTTAAACATCTATATAGACATTTAGAGATAATACAAAAAATAGTTTTCCTGCATATGATTTCCTGTGTATGGTTATGTGTCTCATGAATGTTAATTGTGTGTTCATTTATGTTGTATATGTATGAATATGTTCCATCTGTAGGGATAGATAGAATTTATCTATCTGTGATTTTGTTGGAATTGTTCCTGGGTTCTTTAGGCCGTGAAAGGAGTGCACAACAGAGTATTGGAAACTTTGTATCTAGCGCAAGGAGTGCACATCTGAGCTCTTTCGAGTCAGAGAAGAATGTTCTAGGAGGGAACACCAAAAGAATTCATAGACTCAAGAGGAGACTCAATGTTGTTGAACACCTTATAGGAGAGACTGTGCAGAGGAGGCACAAGGAAACATAATTGCTGAATATTTTGTAGAGCTCAGTCAGGAGGGCATCGAGCGAGTGCAAGGTGTGCACAAAGTGAACTCTGTTTCGAGTTCATGGGGAATAGTTTCAAGGATAATACACTCACAGAGTTTTTGAATACTCTGGAGGAAGACCCGTGCAAGGAATGCACCAGGCCAACACTCAGGCGAAGCGTTGAAAGAAAACCATTTGAAGGCCATTCAAGTGCAAGGAGTTCACCAGAGGTAAAGTAGTTTCACTTTACAATCTTAGGAGGAACAGTGAAAATTTGCACGCAGAGTGAAAGTGTGCACCAGAGCGAGGTCAAATTCCATTAAAAAAATCTCAGGAGGAGAAGCATTGATGAGACTCAAAGTATTTGATCTTGTAGGAGAAGGTTCAAAGGCCAAAAAATTTGAACACTTACAAATTTCTTCCAAGTCGGGAGAAAGTTCAATATCAAGAGGTGGAGGGACAACTATCGTCAGATCAAATGCAAGGAGGATATATGGACCATTGGGATTCACATCTATACACTCAGAGGAGCACGCAGGAAGAGAACAAATATTAGTCGTTAGATCTGGACACGAAGGACCAATAGCCGTTGGATCTAGAGGTAAGTGCACGAGGCTTAAACCCTCTTAAGTGCACAGGAGAACAGACTCATTGAAGTCCCAAAGTTCCAAAGCAGTCAGGACCGTCCATCGTCAAGGTTGACAGGTGGCAGCAGATCGAAGGATCTGAGATGTAAAGATTTGAAAGATCTACGGGGAGCAGAAGCTGAAACTCCCAAACTTCGAAGAGCAGAGTTGATCCTAACCATTGGTGTTGGGAAGGATAAGTGGCATATGTCCACAGATTTCAGAGGAAGAACCCTTCGAAGAAAAGGCAAGGAGGAGAAAACTCGAAGAGGTGGGAGCCGAAGCAAGCCTGGTCGTCCATTGAGATAGGACACATGGCATTAGATCAGCACTTTGTTGATCCGCTAATGGAGAAAGACAAAGTTAGGAGAAGTGAAAACTCTTGAAGGAATGAGTCGCGAAGCAGATCATAGTCGTTGGCTGTGAGAAGAATGTGGACCATGGATCTGGTCTTAGAGAATTTGTCAATTCGGGGATCAGGAAAAAGGGAGCAAGGAGCTCACAAATGTTTTGAAGTGCAGAGTCATGAATGGATTTGGCCCACAGTTGTAGTCCATGTTTGTGTGAAAGGAAGGGGCTTATCAAGAAAAGATAGCACCCATTGGCATTGATATTTGAACAGTGTTAAGGAGAGGGTCACGGGTTCCATACAACCTGTGCCAAGGGTGAAAGGGGGCATGTATAAGTTAATTTGGGTTCAGGCAGGAGATCGAAGAGTCGATCCGACTCAGTGTTTGGAAAGATCCTAGGCCAGAAGGTCACACAGCCCTTTGGAGAGAAGGGGGGGGTCTACATCTCTAAATTATTTTCTTTTTGGGTACTCAATTGTCTCACAAGTCATCTTATCATCCTCAATCTAGTGGGAAAACTAAGATTGTGAATAAATTTCTAGAAGTATATCTTCATTGCTTTGCATCTGATAAACAAACAAAATGGGTCAAGTGGTTTCCCTTGTCATAATGGTGGTACAACACATCCTTCCATTATTCATCAAAAATGTATCCATTTATGGTACTTTATGGATACCATCTTCCATCCATCACATTTCCCTTCAAAGGGACTGTAAATTTTCATGTAGTGGAGGACCACATAGGGCACCAATAAGAGCTTCTCAAACTATTAAAGGACAACTTGGTTATTGCACAAAATAGGATGAAACAACAAGCAGATCAACAAATGAAGTGGAATATTATGTATTTTTTAGGGTACAACCATATAAACAAATGTCCCTCAAGAAAAAAAGAAGGAATATAAATTAACACCCAAATATTATGGGCCCTATAAGGTGTTGCAAAGGATTGGAAGTATGGCTTAAAAATTGGAGTTGCCTCCATCTTCATGTGTACATCTAGTATTCCATATTTCTTTATTAAATAAGGTAATAGATGACAAGATCTCAGTCCAAACTATTTTACTAGAGATTAATCAAGAAGGGAAAATCATACTAGAACCAGAAATAATCCTTGAAACAAGGATTAAGCGGCTGTGAAATCGAGAAATTATTGAGTACCTTGTCAAATGGAAGAACCTACCAGTGGAAGAGGCAACATGGGAAGATGATTTCTTCATGCATAAACACCTACATTTGTTTGAAGGAGAGATGCATGTTAAAACCTAGACAAAGGCCCGTGTTAAATATAAAACCCCTTATTAATCCCTAGATATTGAATTATTACATTATGATGTTATATTTGTATGTAGGATAGAACCCTTCATTATACCCTTTCATTATAATTGTACCATTTTTCTACTATATATATATATACCAATGAAACCTAGTATTAGGATCATCTTATTTCATCTCATCTTGTCTTCTAAATTGAATATATTGTAAAAGGAGGTTTACCCCTCAAAGTGGACTATATTCATTAACCTTTTATTATTTTTAAGGCATTGGATCATAACACTCTAGCTATGGTGGTGGGCCTAGATAGTAGTGGTACTATTTGAAATGTATATTGATTGTTTTATATTTGACTTGAGATGTATATATGACATGTTTATTGATTTTGATGATATCTATATTCGACATGTATATTGATATGTGCATCACTCATGTATATTATGGTTTTTCATATCATGTTGTTGTTGTTGTTTGATCTATAAAATGTGTTATGAGTATGCTAATGATTAACATTATTGATGATTTCTTCATTTTTAAATTAAATTTGTGATGTATAAGTCATTTAAATTTACAGTTGTCATATAATATTTAACTTTACTTTTATAAAATCGTTTAATAATTTAGATTGTGATTGCAAAAACTTCTAACCATTAATACCATATAATGTTTATCTCTTTTCAAGATGAATTGTTTGTTTTCTAGCAAGATACAATATGTTGATTAAACATTCTTAGAAATAAAAATACATAAATGTGTCAGTGAAATGATTGTGATTTGAATAATTGTGTACTTTTCATATATAGTAATAATGACATTATGAGATAATTACTTGCTAATAATAATAATAATAATAATTTTTTAATGTGTATTAGTCAAATATTACAAGACAAAGTTATACTATAATTATTTACTAAAATCACAATTACTGTAGTTTAATTTTTTCAAAGGTTTAATTAATTTATATTATTCAACTATTATAATATATTTAATTTATTTAATTAAATTTAAAGTATTAAATATAAAGAATAATAATAAATTTGGATCTATACACTTTTGATAAAATGGTTTCACAATGTTTTACTATATTATTAACTTTATGCATCTTTTATTAAAAAGGTATGCTAAGTATTGTATTTTGTTGATTTTGTATTAAAATCTATGCAAATATTGGATTTGGTTAATGAATAAAAGAAAATTATTTTGAATAATTACTCCTATGAGATATTATGTTTTCATCCATTTTAATGATAAAGTTATAATAATTGTTCATTAAATTTATTTAGTTATATTTAATAATTTTTATTATTTAAAAAATATAATTAATTGAATTTAAATTATTAAATATGAAAATGAAATCATTAATAATAATGAATTTCAATCTTTTTGTTCGAGGGTAATAATTTATATCCAAGATTTCTAGGGTAGGATTATGGTGAGGGAAAACTTTAGAATCTAAACTTCATTATTTTTCTTGTTTTCTTCTAAAAATAATTTCTTAATTTCTATTCATTTTTAAAATTATTCACCCAAATTCTACGAGATAAAATTATTTTACTTTAAAATTTGTCAATATTTTCTAAAAGATGTACAACTACTTAGAAATTGGAATACTTTTACGAGAATAACACCAAACATTTTATAATTAGTAAAATGGACAGGTTTCTATACTTTTAGATAAGTATGGATCCTTGAGACTTTCCTTAATTGTGACTGGCCTCTAGAAAAAGACTCTTTTAGAATTTCCATTTATTTCCTATATTGACTCTCATTTCAAGGAAAATGTAAAAAATAATGATTAATATAAGTTTATGTGTTTAGATAACTAAAGGATGGAGTGGGATTGATCAAGGCCATGGTATTTACACTAGTTAAGGTTGGAAATGTCATCGAAGTTAGTAATGTCAACACCACAAGTGTGATTCCAGAACTCATAAATGTTGAAAGAAGTTATTTTCTTGGAATTTTCCTTAGAAGTTAATGTTTAGTAATTCAAAGGTTAACATAAACATATGTTAATACAAAACAACATAAATTTGTTATAATAAACAATAAATATGACAATAAAAATATATCAAAACTACTTCTTATGATTGTGTTATTTAATGTATTTTCAGTATGCTGGTTGTAAATGGTTGTTAATTTTTCATATACAACATTATAAAATGAAGAAAAAAATATAATTTGTTGATTCATTGGGTCGGTTGTCATTGATGACAACACTTTGATGCAACACCGAAGTCATATCGCTTATGATTTCCCTATGACCATCACCCCCCCTAGAAACATGCCTCTTTTCTCTCTCTCCAAACATGTAACTCTTTGTCCTGCACCTAGTGAATCTCTCCCCCTTTGACATCAATGACAAAGGTAACTTCTCGTCTGAGGCTGCTCCCCCTAACTAAACTATCCTTGGGGATGCTCCCCGTGAATGAACTCTTCTTGAACCTGCTCCCCCAACCTGAACTATCCTCTTGATAGTGTTTTCTCATGTAAATCTAAAGCATATAAGACAAGAATTCAAAAGAATTCATTTTGGAGTAGAAATTACTCTGATTCTCTGGTGAAGATACTCAAAAGCTTCCCTTGGAGGTAGTTTTGTGAAGATATTTGCAACTTGTTCTTTTGTTCCCACATATTCAACTCTGGTGTTCTTCTCTGCAACCTATTCCCATAGAAAGTGATACTTGATTGGAATGTGCTTAGTCTTGGAGTGCATCACTGAATTCTTTGTGATATTKATAGCGCTTGTATTATCACAATATATAGGAATGGGATCATCATACTCAACCTGTATATTTGTCAAAGTTTGTTCTATCCATATAACATGTGTACAACATGTTGTTTTTTCATTATAATCTCCTTTGGTTGTGGAAAATGATACTGATGACTATTTATTTCTTAACCAAGATACCAAACACTCACCCAAGTATAATTTTGCTCCATTGGTTCTTCCTCAGTCATCAATGCAACCTACCCAATATGCATCTGTGTAGGAAATAAGTGTTATATCATTTGCTTTTGAATACCATAATCCAAACTCTTCTATTCCCTTGAGATATCTGAAAATCCTCTTCACTTCTAGAACATGTGATCCCTTTGGTGCTTCTTGAAATCATGCCACCTGTCCAACTTCCTGCATTACATTTGGTCTGGATGTTATCACATAAAGTAAGMTGACAATCATTGACCAGTACTTCCTCTGATATGTAGACATTGAATCATCATCTTTTCTCAACTTGCATATGGTTTGCATAGGAGTGTTAACTGGTCTGCAATCTTCCATTCTGAACCTCTTTATCATTTCTCTGGTATACTTAGTTTGATAAATAAAAATGCCTTGGTTTCTTTGACATATATGAAGACCCAGAAAGAAGTATAGTTCTCCAAGTAATGACATTTCAAATTCACTCTGCATATTCTTTGCAAATTTTTTTCTTAACCTGTCATCATCACTTCCAAAAATAATATCAGCAACGTAAACTTCAATTAATAAAATATTATCTTGAGTTACCTTGATGTAGAGGTTGTTGTATGCATTTCTTTTTCTGAATCCTTCTTGTTGTATATATCTATCAAGTTTAGAGTATCATGCTATGGGAGCCTGTTTTATACCATACAAGGCCTTCTTCAACCTGCACATGTAATCTTCATTCTCTGATAGTTGAAATACTTTTGGTTTCTCAATGTAAACTTCTTATTCAAGTTCCCCATTTAGAAATGATGATTTCACGTCCATATGATACACTTTAATATTCTTGGAGCATGCATAATCTAAAATTAATCGAATTGCTTCCAATTTATCAACTGTGGAAAACGCCTCTTGAAAGTCGATACCTTCAACCTTTGTGTATCCTTTACATACTAATCTATATTTTTTCCTAGTAACATGTCCATATTAATTCAATTTATTTCTAAAGACCCACTTTGTTCCAATCACATTATTTTACCTTGGTCTTGGAACCAATTCCCAAGTGTCATTCTTCTCTATTTGATCCAACTCTTCATTCATGCCCTTTTTATAGAATTATTCCTTGCTTGCTTCTTCAAAACTGTTTGGTTCAATCGAAGATAAGAGTGTTAGGTGAAATTGTTCCGGTGAACGATTTTTTCTACTAGTCTCAATTCTTGCATCTTTATTCCCAATAATATGATCTGAAGGATGATTCTTCTGTAATCGTTTTCTAGGCGTCTTTGGAGGTACTTGTTGAACTTTCTTTTCTAATTCTATACGATCTTCTTCATACCCCTTCTACAACTTCTTCATCCTTTACTTCTTCTTCGTAAAAATGTTCCACTAATTCCTTTTATTCTTCCTTTAATTTTCATCCACTTGTTTCATCAATTGTTACACTGATTCTTTTTACAACTTTATTGAGCCTTAGATTGTAACACTTGTATGATTTAGTTGAACTTGAGTAACCAACAAGTACACCTTTGTCCACACGATAGTCAAACTTTCTCATTCTGTCATCTTCTCTTTTGATGTAGCTTTGCTTTCAAACACTCTAAAGTGCTTCACATTTGCTGGGATTCCTTTCCATAGCTCGTAGGGATTTTTGTCATTGTTGTTTCTGAGCATTACTCTATTTTGAATGTGATTGTTGTATGCACTGCATGTGTGCAAAATACATCTATCTATTTAGAATCCATTAACATTGTTCGAGCCATTTCTTGTACTGTCATGTTCTTTCTTTCAACAACTCCTTTCTGTTGAGGTGTCCTAGAGATAGAGAATTGCATTTTTATTCCATTCTTGCTGCAAAAATCCATAAATTTATTTGAAATAAACTCTCCTTCATTTTCTGATCTCAAACATTTGATTTTTGAATCCATTTCATTTTCAACCATTTCCTTGTATACCTTGAAATTTTCAAATGCTTATGATTTATTCCCGAGAAAAAAAAATGTAGTTATTCTTATATAATCATCAACCAATAACATAAAGTATTGCTCACCTTTTAAACCCTTTTTCTAGTTGGTCCAACTAGATGAATATGCACAATTTCCAATGGTCTTGTTGTGGAATATTCCTTTGATTTGAATCTAGTCTTTGTTTGCTTTCCTTGTTGACAATGCTTGCATAATGTGTTGGTTGGCTTTGTGATCTAGCTATTTTCTCTAACTGCTTCCTTTTTGATGACTTGGATGAGGTTATCGAATTTTATGTGACCCATTCTTCTGTGCCATAGCCAAACTTCATCTTCCTTTCCTAGACAACACTTTTAATTTCCAATTTCACTTAATACATATATGTTGCTTGAAGTTCTTGTAGTTGCTGCAATCAATTTGTCTAAGCATGCTTTTCTTATCTCGCACTTCTGTGAATTGAATGTAAGTTTATGACCTTGGTCACACATTTGAATTAACTTAGAAGATTATGTTTCATATCTTCCACTAGTAGAACATTTTATGCCTTTATATTCTTGTTTCCAATTCTGACTGTGCCCTTTCCAATGATTCTAGCTGAGTCATCATTTCCAAAGGAGACTGATCAATTTATTTCCTTTCTCAATGTAAGAAACATGTCTTCATCCCCTATCATGTTCTTTGAATAGCCACTGTCAACATACCAACCACATTTCTTATGTTTTTCTTATAGAGAAAGTGTGCATTCTTCATTGTTAAATTGATTATGTCTTCTTATCTGACGCAAACCCCCACCTCAGCATGGTCCATTGACCTCCCGGTATTTGGATCTTCCTATTCCCTTGAGTCGAAATGGCTCTTTAGTCCTCACTAGAACCTTCAATGCATATAAAACCACATTTCCTTCTAGAAGTCACACATGCATGAACAAGCACTAGGCACGAACCTCTACTCCACGTGACCATTGGTGTGACCACTAACTTAACCCAAAGGGATATTCTACAACGCGACTTCACGTTTAACGATTTCGGGATTCTTGCAACGATTCACCCGACTCCCCTGACTCCTGAAACTCCGAAATGAGTTAACGGTCCTTAGTTCCTCCCTTATGCTTCCACCATATGACCTCCAACCAAATCCTAGGGCCTCACTTCCGAGCGCGTTGCAATTTCGTGACTCGTGAGTTCGCGATGCGACTCTTCTCCTTTCTTTCCCCGAAGTCTGAACTTGCGACTCCTTTGCTACGGATCAATGGTACTGAACCTCCTATGATTTGATGGTCCAGATCGCATCGGGATTTCATGTATTTGGGATTCTAAAAAACAACTTCCTCCACACTTCGGACTTCTGAAATGCCGATATCTCAAAGCGCCCAATCAACAGCTCTCGTTCCTCCAGATCTAACAACTATTATCTCTCCTGAGCTTACGAGTGTTGAAATACACTTAGCCTTAACCTCCCCGCTAATCCACTGGATCCAACGATCCACGGATATCTTTGAATCTCCCTCTGAGAATTCTAACCATCCATTCAAGTTCTCAAAGACTCCTGGCCAAATAAATTGGCATCTTTCGTCTTGAGCTTGGTTTCTGCAAGGTGACTTACACCCTCATCATTCCTTTGAACTTTCCAAGACTCTATCCCTCCTGAGCTTGATTTTGGCTGCAAACTCAAGGATTCCAAGGGATTCTTGCATGCACTCCTTGTGTCTCTCACGATAATATCTAATTATCTGATGTCTCCAACTCTGCACACTCCTTGCAACAGAATTTCTTCAACTGCTCACTTGGGTTGGAAAAGTCTAAGACTTCAACCTGCCTACACACACCTTGCACGACTTTGTTCTATACTTTCACTTATGCAGGTATAAGAACAATTGTATCTATCCTGATATTTTTTGAGGTAAAACTATGAATCTCGTCAATGCACTCCTTCCAGACCTTCACTGAACTCCTTGCAATAATTCTCAGGACAAGAAGAGATTGGAACTTATACTCTCCCTCTCACAGACTTCATACATTCAACATGAAATCATACACATGAAAGCATTAAAACAAATGCATAACAGAGTATATAAGCAAACTGTAAACATACCATTCAATAGATGCAAATAGTAACCATAACACATCATGAAAATGGATTAAAGCCTTATTATATTAACTCAAGTGCTTCTGTACATGGGTTCTATAGAAACAACTATCTTCTTATACAACTTCTACAGTCTATGTTCTTCTCTGCTCTCCTATGCTCTCTTGCTCTATAGATTCTAACCTTACAATGGGAATCATAATACAATACATACGAGGGAGATTTCTTGAGTTTTCGCTCCTACATCTCTAAGTTATATTATCGAATTAAAGGATCTACAACTACTTTACATTTATTACATTAATTGTTAAGCCCTAAATAGTGACTCATTACCCCTTAATTGGGGCATATTACATTAGTAATGTTATTTTATTTATGTCAGATTTATTCCATTAGTTGTAATTATACCTCCTAGTCTCTTATATATACCAAGGAGACATTTTCATTTTTAATCATCTTGTAATTGTACATTTATGTGGGCATAAGGAGGTTGCCCCCTCGAAGAGGATTACTATCTGCAATTCTCTCTTTTTCAAGGCATTGATTACTTATTTTGAGGGTTTTCTATGCTATATTGATATTTGGTTCTTAACATATGGTATCAGAGCTCAAGGTCTTGGGGTTTCGCTGCTACATCTAAGACACCGTGGAATTTTCGCTATAAATGTTTTTCTACAACGTTTCAGAAGGAACGTCTTGGAGAATATTTAGTGTACGGATCAAGGTACCTTGGGTTAACATTTCAGCACCTGAGGCCTTATACTTTTGGAGATACAGCCTGTGTAATATAGGGTTCTAGAATCATCCTAAACTAAGTCATTGCGGAATTTTTGCTATAAAAATTTTTCTGTAATTTTTCAAACACTGAAATATAGAGGCTATTCACAGAAATTCCTAAGGTATCTGTGGTAAAAATTTCAACTTCTGGGTCATCTTAAATTTGTAGATACACCCTATGGAAAATAGGGTATCTGACTAGTCCTATTGACTAGTTGCAAGAAGGTGTTCCAGGTAAAACGATCATAACTTCTTCGTAGAGTATCCAAATTGAGTGAGACTAGTTTCATTGGATAGTGGATATTCTGTAGTATTTTGGGTACAGTTTTCAGAATTTTATATCAATTATTTTGTGCGGGGCATGCTATACAAGTGAGATCTCACGGAAAGGCCAAAAATCATCAAGTTGTGGGGAAGTTACCATAAATTCCACTTGGAAAATCCAATTTTGATCCGACCTATGGAATTGCAGAGAAGAAATATCAGAGAACTACAAAAAATAAAGTTTCATACCCAGAAGGGCCAAAACTTTGGAGATACCGCAGAAGAAAGATTGTCTAGCAGAACCACCTCAAAATCAAGGTTCAAAAGTGATACTTGGCCAACATGCCACCCAAAAAGGGAACTTCTACACCAAATAAGCCTTCAGAAAGTCCTACTTGGACTCTTGATGAAGGTGAAGAAATGCATAGGGACATAAATGAATTACAAAAGAAGACAGTGACAAAATATGAACTACAAGGGATGATGGATTCAACTGAAGCTAAATTGGAGGCAATAATGGATACTAAGATGGATGGTTTAAAAAGAGAGATCATGGAAGGAATGAAAAATTTCCTAATATAGAGGACACCTGAAACTGAAAATGTGTCCCATGAAATTCATGATGAGGACACAAGGAAAATGAATCAAGAATGGAGAAACGCGAACTTTGGGTTGAAGACCAACCACATTCCTAAGATCGATATGAGGAAGTTTGATGGCAAGGACCCAATCACATGGATACTTCAGATGGAGAAATTCTTTGATCTACATAATGTGCCACATACACAAAAGGTACGGTTTGCTTCTTTATATTTAGAACCCAATCAATTTGTATGGTATCGATGGCTTTGTTCTCACAAATCACTCGTCACTTGGACAATTTTCACGGAAGAAATGATAGAACACTATGAGGATACAAGGAACAATACCTTGTTTAGCTAATTGATAAATCTCAAGCAAAAGGGTTCAATTACAGAGCACATTGAGAACTTCCAAAGATTGAATATAAAGGTAACATATATTCCAAATGAGCACTTGATTGATGTATTCATAGGAACTTTAAAGGATAACATTCAACATGAGGTTCACCTTTGGGAACCCAAATCATTGGAGAATGCATTTAGGGTGGCAAGAAATGTTGAAAGTAAAAATATGGCTATGGCTACTAGAAGGATCAATCCTAACAACTATAGAGAAAATAATGCTCCTTCTTTTAAAATACCTCAACCTACAAGGTTGACACCTCAAAAAGAAAAGAAAAAGGTTTATGCTTTAATTGTGACAACAAGTATAGTAAGGGACATAAGTGTGATGAGAAGAAATTATTCTACATAGATTGTGAAGAGGAAGAAGAAGAAGAACAAGAACCATCTCAAGATGAAAACGTAGAAGCAATTTAGTCTAAAGAGTTGACTCCCACGATATCGTGTAATGCATTGGTTGGAATTAGCACTCCTCAAACCCTCAAGATCGAAGGATATATCAAAAATAAAAAGGTAATAGTCCTAATTGATTCTGGCAGTACTCATAATTTCATTCACTATAAATTAGTCAAAGATCTCAATTGCTTTGTGTATCTAGCACCAGAGTTTCAAGTAATGATTGCAGATGCAGGAACTATCAATTGCTCAGGAAAATGCAATAAGATCAATCTTACTATGGGGGAATATGTAAT